>JAIUJO010000482.1:102500-107500 GCA_023846275.1 Vanilla planifolia | reverse complement strand
AGAAGAAGGATATGAATAAGAAGAAGAAGAATAGAAGAAGAAGAAGAAGAAGAAAAAGAAGAAGAAGAAGAAAATGAAGAAGAAGATGTTTAAATAGAAGTAGAGGAGAAAGAAGGAGATGAGGAAAAAGAAAAAAAAAGAACAAGAAGACGATAAGATAAAGAAATAAAAGAAGAAGTAGAGAAGAAGAAGGAGACTGAGAAGAACAAGAAGAAGACGTAGAAGCAAAAAATGAAGAAGTAGAAGAGGAAGTAGAAAGAGAAGAAAAAGAAAAGACGATGATGATGGTGAAAAAGAAGAAGAAGAAGAAGAAGATGATGATGGTGAAGAAGAAAAAGAAGAAGTTGAAGAAGATGGGGAAGAAGAAGATTAAGAAGAAGAAGAAGAAGAAGATGATGATGATGAAAAGGAAGGAGAAGAAGAAGAAAAAAATGAAGAAGAAGAAAAACAAGAAGTTGAGGAAGAAGAAGAAGGGGAAGAAGAAGACACGAACGAATAGGAGGAAGAAGAAGAAGAAGAGGAAGAAGAAAAAGGAGAAGAAGAAGAAGAAATGGAAGAAGAGGAGAATAAGAGGGAGAAGTAGAAGAGGAAGAAGAGCAAGAAGAAGAGGAAGAAGGAGAAGAAAAAAAAGAACAAGATAAAGAGGAAGAAGAAGAAAAGAAGAAGTAGAGGAAGTAGAAGAAGGCAAAGAAGAAGAAAACATAGAGAAGGAAGAAGAAGGAGAGGAAGAAGAGGAAAAAGATGAGGAAGAAGAAGTAGAAGAAGTCAAAGAAGAAGAAGAACAAAACAAAGAGGAACAAGAATAACAAGAAGAAGTAGATGACAAACAAGAAGAAGAAGAAGTAAAAGAAGAAGAAGAAAAGGAAGAAGAAGAAGAAGAAGAAGAAAATGAAGAAGAAAAAGAGGAAGTAGTTGAAGGAGAAGGGGAAGAAAAAAATAAAGAAGAAAAAGAAGAAAATGAGGAAGAAGAAGAAGGGGAAGAAGAACAAGCAAAAGAATAATGGAAGAAGAAGAGGAAGAAGAAGTAGAAGAAGAAGAAGAAGAAGAAGAAGAAATGGAAGACGAGGAAGAATTAGAGGGAAAAGTAGAAGAGGAAGAAGAGCAAGAAGAAGAGGAAGAAGGAGAAGAAAAAAAGGACAAGATAAAGAGGAAGAAGAAGAAAAAGAAGAAGTGGAAATAGAAGAAGACAAAGAAGAAGAAAACAAAGAGAAGGAAGATGAAGAAGAGGAAGAAGAGAAACAAGAGGAGGAAGATGAAGAAGAAGAAGAAGAAAACGAAGAGGAGCAAGAATAACAAGAAGAAGTAGAAGATGAACAAGAAGAAGTAAAAGAAGAAGAAGAAAAGGAAGAAGAAGAAGAAGAAGAAGATGATGATGATGAAGAAGAAGAAAAAGATGTAGTAGAAGGAGAAGGGGAAGAAGAAGAAGAGGTGGAGAAGAAGAAGAAGAAGTTGAAGAAGAGGAAGAAGAAGAAGAGGAAGAAGGAGAACAAGTGAGGAAGAAGTCGAAGCGAAAGATGACGAATAAATGGAAGAAGAAGAAGAAGAACAAGTGAAAAAAGAAAAAGTAAAAGAAGAAGAAGAATTAGAAAAAGATGAAGATGATGATGATGATGATGATGATGATGAAGGAGAAGGAGAAGAAGAAGAAGAAGAAGAGGAAGAAGAAGAAGTATAGGAAGAAGAAGAAGAAGAAGAAGAAGATGAAGAGGAGGAACAAGAAGAAGAAGTGGAAGTAGAAGAAGAGGAAGAAGAGGAATGAAAGGTGGAAGAAGAAGAAGAAGAAATAGTAGTACAAAAAGAAAAAGAAGAAGAAGAACAAAAAAATATGGAGAAGAAGAGGAAGAATAAGAAGAAGAGGTAGAAGAAGTAGAAGAAGTTTGAGAAAAAAAAGAAGAAGAAGAAGAAGAAGAAGAAGCATTAGGAATTAGGGATAAGTGATTTGGTATTAATGATTAGGGATTATAGAACTCGGGTTAGAGATTAGGGATTAAAGATTAAGGATAATAGATAAAATATTCGAGATTAGAGATTAGGGAATATGGGATTAGGTCATAAAGATTCGGTATTAAGTATTAGGGATTAGAGATTAGCGATTAAAGATTAGGGATTAGGGATTTCAGATTACGAAAGAAGTAGAGAAAGAAGAAGAAGAACAAGAAATAGAAGAAGAAGTGGAAAGAAGAAGAGCAAAATAGTAGTAGTAGTAGTAGAAGAAGAAGAGGAAGAAGAAGAAGAAGAAGAAGAAGAAGAAGAAGAAGAAGAAGAAAAGGAAGAAGTAGTAGAAGAAGAAGAAGAAGAAAAGAAGGAGAATAATAATAATAATAATAATAACAATAAGAACGAAGATGATGATGATACTGAAGAAGATAAAAAAGAAGAAGAAAAGGAAGTTGATGATGTTGAAGACAATGAAGAAGAAGAGAAGCAGAAGAAGAAAAAGAAGAAGAAGAAGAAGAAGAAGAAGAAGAAAGGGAAGAGGAAGAAGATGATGATGATGATGAAGAAGAAGATGATGAAGAAGAAGAAGAGGAAGAAGAGGAAGAAAAAGTAGAAGAAAAAGAAGAAAAAGAAGAGGAAGATGAGGAAGAAGAGGAAGAAGTGGATGAAGAAGAACATGAAGATTTGGAGGAAGAAGAAGAAGAGGAAGAAGAAGAGGAAGAAGAAGAAGAAGAATAGAAGAAGAAGAGAAAGAAGAGGAAGAAGAAGAAAAGGAAGATGAAGAAGTCAAAGGGGAAGAAGAAGTAGCAGAATGAAGAGAAGGAGAGCAAGAAGAAGAAGAAGAAGAGGAAGAAGTAGAAGAAGGAGGAGGAGAAGAAGAACAAGAAAAAGAAGAAGAAGAAAAAGAAGAAGAAGAAGAAGAAGCAGAAGAGGAGGAGAAGGGGAAGAAGAAGAATAAGAATAAGGATATGAATAAGAAGAAGAAGAATAGAAGAAGAAGAAGAAGAAGAAGAAGAAAATAAAGAAGAAGTGGAAGTAGAAGTAGAGGAGAAAGAAGGAGATGAGGAAAAAGAAAAAGAAGAAGAAGGGAAGATAAAGAACGAGAAGAAGAAGTAGAGAAGAAGAAGAAGAAGGAGAATGAGAAGAACAAGAAGAAGTAGAAGCAGAAAATGAATAAGTAGAAGAGGAAGTAGAAGGAGAAGAAGAAGAAAAGGCGATGATGATGGTGAAGAAAAAGAAGAAGAAGAAGAAGAACAAGGAAAAGAAGAAAAAGAACTAGAAGACCAAGAGGGAGAAGAAGAAGTAGAAGAAAAAGAAGGCGAAGAACATGACGAAGAAGGAGGAGGAGCAGGAGAAGGAGGAGAAGAAGAAGAAGAGAAGAAGGGTAAGAAGAAGAAATGGAAAGAAGAAGAAGATGAAGGAGAAGAAGAAGAAGAAGAAGAAGAAGACGAAGAAAAAGAAGAACAGGAAGAAGATGAAAAATTTGATGAAGAAGAAGAATAAAAAGAAGAAGAGTGAGAAGAAGAAGAAGAAGAGGAGGAGGAGGAGGAAGAAAAGGACGGAGAAGAGAAAGAAGAAAAAGAAGCAGAAGAAGAAAAAGAAGACGAGGAAGAAGAGAAGAAAGAAGAAGAAGAAGATGAGGAAGAAGTAGAAGAAGAGAAAGAAGAAGAAGAAGAAGAAGTTGAAGAAGAAGAAGAAGAGGTAGAAGAGGAAGAAGAAAAGGAAGTGGAAGAAGTGGAAGAAGGAGAAGAAGAGGAACAACAAGAAGAGGAAGAAGAAGAAGAGGAAGAAGAATGAGAAGAAGAAGGAGAAGAAGAAGAAGAAGTAGAAGAAGAAGAAGAAAGAGAAGAAGAAGAAGAAGAAGAACATTTAGAAGAAGTAGAAGTGGGAAATGAAGAACAAGAGGAAGAAGAAGTAGAAAAGATGAAGAAGATGAAGAAGAAGAAGTAGAGGAAGAAGGAGAAGAAGAAAAGGAAGAAGAAATGAAACAAGAAGAAGTGAAATAAGATGGAGAAGAATATTAAAAGGAAGAAGAAGAAGAAGAAGAAGAAGATGAAGAAGAAGAAGGAGAAGAAGAACAAGTAGTAGAAGAAGAAGAGGAGGAAGAAGAAGAAGAAGAAGAAGGAGAGGAAGAAGTTGAAGAAGATGGAGAAGAAGAGGAAGAAGAAAAAGAAGAAGAAGAAAAAGATGAAGTAGTTGAAGGAGAAGGGGAAGAAAAAAATAAAGAAGAAAATGAGGTAATAGAAGAAGGGGAAGAAGAAGAAGCTAAAGAATAACAAGAAGAAGAAAAGGAAGAAGAAGTGGAAGAAGAAGAAGAAGAAATGAAAGAAGAGGAAGAATAAGAGGGAAAAGTAGAAGAGGAAGAAGTGCAAGAAGAAGAGGAAGAAGGAGAAGAAAAAAAGAGCAAGATAAAGAGGAAGAAGAAGAAAAAGAAGAACTAGTAGAAGTAGAAGAAGTCAAAGAAGAAGAAAAAAGAGAAGGAAGAAGAAGAAGAGGAAGAAGAGAAACAAGAGGAGGAAGAAGAAGAAGAAGAAGTCAAAGAAGAAGAAGAAGAAGAGGAAGAAAAAGAAGAAAACGAAGAGGAACAAGAATAACAAGAAGTAGAAGGAGAACAAGAAGAAGAAGAAGTAAAAGAAGAAAAAGAAAAGGAAGAAGAAGAAGATGATGATGATGAAGAAGAAGAAAAAGATGAAGTAGTAGAAGGAGAAGGGGGAGAATAAGAAGAGGCGGAGAAGGAAGAAGAAGAAGTTGAAGAAGAGGAGGAAGAAGAAGAGGAAGAAGGAGAAGTAGAGAGGAAGAAGTCGAAGTGAAAGATGACAAACAAGTGGAAGAAGAAGAAGAACAAGTGAAAAGAAGTAAAAGAAGAAGAAGAAGAAGAAGAAGTAGAAGAAGATGATGATGATGATGAAGAAGGAGAAGGAGAAGATGAAGAAGAGGAAGAAGAAGAAGAATAGGAAGAAGAAGGAGAGGAAGAAGATGAAGAGGAGGAACAAGAAGAAGAAGAGGAAGTAGAAGAAGTGGAAGAAGAGGAATGAAAGGTGGATGAAGAAGAAGAAGTAGTA
>JAIUJO010000482.1:97500-100000 GCA_023846275.1 Vanilla planifolia | reverse complement strand
AAGAAGAAGAAGAGGAAGAAGGAGAAGAAGTGAGGAAGAAGTCGAAGCGAAAGATGACGAAAAAGTGGAAGAAGAAGAAGAAGAACAAGTGAAAAAAGAAAAAGTAAAAGAAGAAGAAGAATTAGAAAAAGATGAAGATGATGATGATGATGATGATGATGATGAAGGAGAAGGAGAAGAAGAAGAAGAAGAAGAGGAAGAAGATGAAGAGGAGGAACAAGAAGAAGAAGTGGAAGTAGAAGAAGAGGAAGAAGAGGAATGAAAGGTGGAAGAAGAAGAAGAAGAAATAGTAGTTCAAATAGAAAAAGAAGAAGAAGAACAAAAAAAGATGGAGAAGAAGACGAAGAATAAGAAGAAGAGGTAGAAGAAGTAGAAGAAGTTTGAGAACAAAAAGAAGAAGAAGAAGAAGAAGAAGAAGCATTAGGAATTAGGGATAAGTGATTTGGTATTAATGATTAGGGATTACAAAACTGGGGTTAGAGATTAGGGATTAAAGATTAAGGATAATAGATAAAATATTCGAGATTAGAGATTAGGAAATATAGGATTAGGTCATAAAGATTCGGGATTAAGTATTAGGGATTAGAGATTAGCGATTAAAGATTAGGGATTAGGGATTACAGATTACGAAAGAAGTAGAAAAAGAAGAAGAAGAACAAGAAATAGAAGAAGAAGTGGAAAGAAGAAGAGCAAAATAGTAGTAGTAGTAGTAGAAGAAGAAGAGGAAGAAGAAGAAGAAGAAGAAGAAGAAGAAGAAGAAGAAGAAAAGGAAGAAGTAGAAGAAGAAGAAGAAGAAAAGAAGGAGAATAATAATAATAATAATAATAACAATAAGAACGAAGATGATGATGATACTGAAGAAGATAAAAAAGAAGAAGAAAAGGAAGTTGATGATGTTGAAGACAATGAAGAAGAAGAGAAGCAGAAGAAGAAAAAGAAGAAGAAGAAGAAGAAGAAGAAGAAGAAAGGGAAGAGGAAGAAGATGATGATGATGATGAAGAAGAAGATGATGAAGAAGAAGAAGACGAAGAAGAGGAAGAAAAAGTAGAAGAAAAAGAAGAAAAAGAAGAGGAAGATGAGGAAGAAGAGGAAGAAGTGGATGAAGAAGAACATGAAGATTTGGAGGAAGAAGAAGAAGAAGAATAGAAGAAGAAGAGAAAGAAGAGGAAGAAGAAGAAAAGGAAGATGAAGAAGTCAAACGGGAAGAAGAAGTAGCAGAATGAAGAGAAGGAGAGCAAGAAGAAGAAGAAGAAGAGGAAGAAGTAGAAGAAGGAGGAGGAGAAGAAGAACAAGAAAAAGAAGAAGAAGAAAAAGAAGAAGAAGAAGAAGAAGAAGCAGAAGAGGAGGAGAAGGGGAAGAAGAAGAATAAGAATAAGGATATGAATAAGAAGAAGAAGAATAGAAGAAGAAGAAGAAGAAGAAGAAGAAAATAAAGAAGAAGAAGTGGAAGTAGAAGTAGAGGAGAAAGAAGGAGATGAGGAAAAAGAAAAAGAAGAAGAAGAAGGGAAGATAAAGAACGAGAAGAAGAAGTAGAGAAGAAGAAGAAGAAGGAGAATGAGAAGAACAAGAAGAAGTAGAAGCAGAAAATGAAGAAGTAAAAGAGGAAGTAGAAGGAGAAGAAGAAGAAAAGGCGATTATGATGGTGAAGAAAAAGAAGAAGAAGAAGAAGAACAAGGAAAAGAAGAAAAAGAACTAGAAGACCAAGAGGGAGAAGAAGAAGTAGAAGAAAAAGAAGGCGAAGAACATGACGAAGAAGGAGGAGGAGCAGGAGAAGGAGGAGAAGAAGAAGAAGAGAAGAAGGGTAAGAAGAAGAAATGGAAAGAAGAAGAAGATGAAGGAGAAGAAGAAGAAGAAGAAGAAGAAGAAGACGAAGAAAAAGAAGAACAGGAAGAAGATGAAAAATTTGATGAAGAAGAAGAATAAAAAGAAGAAGAGTGAGAAGAAGAAGAAGAAGAGGAGGAGGAGGAGGAGGAAGAAAAGGACGGAGAAGAGAAAGAAGAAAAAGAAGCAGAAGAAGAAAAAGAAGACGAGGAAGAAGAGAAGAAAGAAGAAGAAGAAGATGAGGAAGAAGTAGAAGAAGAGAAAGAAGAAGAAGAAGAAGAAGTTGAAGAAGAAGAAGAAGAGGTAGAAGAGGAAGAAGAAAAGGAAGTGGAAGAAGTGGAAGAAGGAGAAGAAGAGGAACAACAAGAAGAGGAAGAAGAAGAAGAGGAAGAAGAATGAGAAGAAGAAGGAGAAGAAGAAGAAGAAGTAGAAGAAGAAGAAGAAAGAGAAGAAGAAGAAGAAGAAGAACATTTAGAAGAAGGAGAAGTGGGAAATGAAGAACAAGTGGAAGAAGAAGTAGAAAAGATGAAGAAGATGAAGAAGAAGAAGTAGAGGAAGAAGGAGAAGAAGAAAAGGAAGAAGAAATGAAACAAGAAGAAGAGAAATAAGATTGAGAAGAATATTAAAAGGAAGAAGAAGAAGAAGAAGAAGAAGATGAAGAAGAAGAAGGAGAAGAAGA
>JAIUJO010000482.1:87500-90000 GCA_023846275.1 Vanilla planifolia | reverse complement strand
AGGAAGAAGAAGAAAAGGAAGATGAAGAAGTCAAAGGGGAAGAAGAAGTAGCAGAATGAAGAGAAGGAGAGCAAGAAGAAGAAGAAGAAGAGGAAGAAGAAGAAGAAGGAGGAGAAGAAGAACAAGAAAAAGAAGAAGAAGAAAAAGAAGAAGAAGAAGAAGAAGCAGAAGAGGAGGAGAAGGGGAAGAAGAAGAATAAGAATAAGGATATGAATAAGAAGAAGAAGAATAGAAGAAGAAGAAGAAGAAGAAGAAGAAAATGAAGAAGAAGAAGTGGAAGTAGAAGTAGAGGAGAAAGAAGGAGATGAGGAAAAAGAAAAAGAAGAAGAAGAAGGGAAGATAAAGAACGAGAAGAAGAAGTAGAGAAGAAGAAGAAGAAGGAGAATGAGAAGAACAAGAAGAAGTAGAAGCAGAAAATGAAGAAGTAGAAGAGGAAGTAGAAGGAGAAGAAGAAGAAAAGGCGATGATGATGGTGAAGGAAAAGAAGAAGAAGAAGAAGAACAAGGAAAAGAAGAAAAAGAACTAGAAGACCAAGAGGGAGAAGAAGAAGTAGAAGAAAAAGAAGGCGAAGAACATGACGAAGAAGGAGGAGGAGCAGGAGAAGGAGGAGAAGAAGAAGAAGAGAAGAAGGGTAAGAAGAAGAAATGGAAAGAAGAAGGAGATGAAGGAGAAGAAGAAGAAGAAGAAGAAGAAGACGAAGAAAAAGAAGAAGAGGAAGAAGATGAAAAATTTGATGAAGAAGAAGAATAAAAAGAAGAAGAGTGAGAAGAAGAAGAAGAAGAGGAGGAGGAGGAAGAAAAGGACGAAGAAGAGAAAGAAGAAAAAGAAGCAGAAGAAGAAAAAGAAGACGTGGAAGAAGAGAAGAAAGAAGAAGAAGAAGATGACGAAGAAGTAGAAGAAGAGAAAGAAGAAGAAGAAGAAGAAGTTGAAGAAGAAGAAGAAGAGGTAGAAGAGGAAGAAGAAAAGGAAGTGGAAGAAGGAGAAGAAGAGGAACAACAAGAAGAGGAAGAAGAAGAAGAGGAAGAAGAATGAGAAGAAGAAGGAGAAGAAGAAGAAGAAGTAGAAGAAGAAGAAGAAAGAGAAGAAGAAGAAGAAGAAGAACATTTAGAAGAAGGAGAAGTGGGAAATGAAGAACTAGAGGAAGAAGAAGTAGAAAAGATGAAGAAGATGAAGAAGAAGAAGTAGAGGAAGAAGGAGAAGAAGAAAAGGAAGAAGAAATGAAACAAGAAGAAGAGAAATAAGATGGAGAAGAATATTATAAGGAAGAAGAAGAAGAAGAAGAAGAAGAAGAAGATGAAGAAGAAGAAGGAGAAGAAGAACAAGTAGTAGTAGAAGAAGAGGTGGAAGAAGAAGAAGAAGAAGAAGGAGAGGAAGAAGTTGAAGAAGATGGAGAAGAAGAGGAAGAAGAAAAAGAAGAAGAAGAAAAAGATGAAGTAGTTGAAGGAGAAGGGGAAGAAAAAAATAAAGAAGAAAAAGAAGAAAATGAGGAAAAAGAAGAAGGGGAAGAAGAAGAAGCAAAAGAATAATAGGAAGAAGAAAAGGAAGAAGAAGTGGAAGAAGAAGAAGGAGAAGAAATGAAAGAAGAGGAAGAATAAGAGGGAAAAGTAGAAGAGGAAGAAGTGCAAGAAGAAGAGGAAGAAGGAGAAGAAAAAAAGAACAAGATGAAGAGGAAGAAGAAGAAAAAGAAGAAGTAGTAGAAGTAGAAGAAGTCAAAGAAGAAGAAAACGAAGAGAAGGAAGAAGAAGAAGAGGAAGAAGAGAAACAAGAGGAGGAAGAAGAAGAAGAAGAAGTCAAAGAAGAAGAAGAAGAAGAGGAAGAAAAAGAAGAAAACGAAGAGGAACAAGAATAACAAGAAGTAGAAGGAGAACAAGAAGAAGAAGTAAAAGAAGAAAAAGAAAAGGAAGAAGAAGAAGATGATGATGATGAAGAAGAAGAAAAAGATGAAGTAGTAGAAGGAGAAGGGGGAGAATAAGAAGAGGCAGAGAAGGAAGAAGAAGAAGTTGAAGAAGAGGAGGAAGAAGAAGAGGAAGATATAGAAGTAGAGATGAAGAAGTCGAAGTGAAAGATGACAAACAAGTGGAAGAAGAAGAAGAACAAGTGAAAAGAAGTAAAAGAAGAAGAAGAAGAAGAAGAAGAAGAAGTAGAAGAAGATGATGATGATGATGAAGAAGGAGAAGGAGAAGATGAAGAAGAGGAAGAAGAAGAAGAATAGGAAGAAGAAGGAGAGGAAGAAGATGAAGAGGAGGAACAAGAAGAAGAAGAGGAAGTAGAAGAAGTGGAAGAAGAGGAATGAATTGTGGAAGAAGAAGAAGAAGTAGTAGTACAAGAAGAAAAAGAAGAAGAAGAAAAAAAGATGGAGAAGAAGAGAAAGAATAAGAAGAAGAGGTAGAAGAAGTAGAAGGAGATGAAGAACAAAAAGAAGAAAAAGAAGTAGAAGAAGCATTGTGATATGGGATTAATGATTAGGGATTACATAATTGGTGTTAGAGATTAGGGATTA
>JAIUJO010000482.1:82500-85000 GCA_023846275.1 Vanilla planifolia | reverse complement strand
TGATGATGATGATGATGAAGGAGAAGGAGAAGAAGAAGAAGAAGAAGAGGAAGAAGAAGAAGTATAGGAAGAAGAAGAAGAAGAAGAAGATGAAGAGGAGGAACAAGAAGAAGAAGTGGAAGTAGAAGAAGAGGAAGAAGAGGAATGAAAGGTGGAAGAAGAAGAAGAAGAAATAGTTGTACAAAAAGAAAAAGAAGAAGAAGAACAAAAAAAGATGGAGAAGAAGAGGAAGAATATGAAGAAGAGGTAGAAGAAGTAGAAGAAGTTTGAGAACAAAAAGAAGAAGAAGAAGAAGAAGAAGAAGCATTAGGAATTAGGGATAAGTGATTTGGTATTAATGATTAGGGATTACAGAACTGGGGTGAGAGATTAGGGATTAAAGATTAAGGATAATAGATAAAATATTCGAGATTAGAGATTAGGGAATATGGGATTAGGTCATAAAGATTGGGGATTAAGTATTAGGGATTAGAGATTAGCGATTAAAGATTAGGGATTAGGGATTACAGATTACGAAAAAAGTAGAGAAAGAAGAAGAAGAACAAGAAATAGAAGAAGAAGTGGAAAGAAGAAGAGCAAAATAGTAGTAGTAGTAGTAGAAGAAGAAGAGGAAGAAGAAGAAGAAGAAGAAGAAGAAGAAGAAAAGGAAGAAGTAGAAGAAGAAGAAGAAGAAGAAAAGAAGGAGAATAATAATAATAATAATAATAACAATAAGAACGAAGATGATGATGATACTAAAGAAGATAAAAAAGAAGAAGAAAAGGAAGTTGATGATGTTGAAGACAATGAAGAAGAAGAGAAGCAGAAGAAGAAAAAGAAGAAGAAGAAGAAGAAGAAGAAAGGGAAGAGGAAGAAGATGATGATGATGATGAAGAAGAAGATGATGAAGAAGAAGAAGAGGAAGAAGAGGAAGAAAAAGTAGAAGAAAAAGAAGAAAAAGAAGAGGAAGATGAGGAAGAAGAGGAAGAAGTGGATGAAGAAGAACATGAAGATTTGGAGGAAGAAGAAGAAGAGGAAGAAGAAGAGGAAGAAGAAGAAGAAGAATAGAAGAAGAAGAGAAAGAAGAGGAAGAAGAAGAAAAGGAAGATGAAGAAGTCAAAGGGGAAGAAGAAGTAGCAGAATGAAGAGAAGGAGAGCAAGAAGAAGAAGAAGAAGAGGAAGAAGAAGAAGAAGGAGGAGGAGAAGAAGAACAAGAAAAAGAAGAAGAAGAAAAAGAAGAAGAAGAAGAAGAAGCAGAAGAGGAGGAGAAGGGGAAGAAGAAGAATAAGAATAAGGATATGAATAAGAAGAAGAAGAATAGAAGAAGAAGAAGAAGAAGAAGAAGAAGAAAATGAAGAAGAAGAAGTGGAAGTAGAAGTAGAGGAGAAAGAAGGAGATGAGGAAAAAGAAAAAGAAGAAGAAGAAGGGAAGATAAAGAACGAGAAGAAGAAGTAGAGAAGAAGAAGAAGAAGGAGAATGAGAAGAACAAGAAGAAGTAGAAGCAGAAAATGAAGAAGTAGAAGAGGAAGTAGAAGGAGAAGAAGAAGAAAAGGCGATGATGATGGTGAAGAAAAAGAAGAAGAAGAAGAAGAACAAGGAAAAGAAGAAAAAGAACTAGAAGACCAAGAGGGAGAAGAAGAAGTAGAAGAAAAAGAAGGCGAAGAACATGACGAAGAAGGAGGAGGAGCAGGAGAAGGAGGAGAAGAAGAAGAAGAGAAGAAGGGTAAGAAGAAGAAATGGAAAGAAGAAGAAGATGAAGGAGAAGAAGAAGAAGAAGCAGAAGAAGACGAAGAAAAAGAAGAACAGGAAGAAGATGAAAAATTTGATGAAGAAGAAGAATAAAAAGAAGAAGAGTGAGAAGAAGAAGAAGAAGAGGAGGAGGAGGAAGAAAAGGACGAAGAAGAGAAAGAAGAAAAAGAAGCAGAAGAAGAAAAAGAAGACGAGGAAGAAGAGAAGAAAGAAGAAGAAGAAGATGACGAAGAAGTAGAAGAAGAGAAAGAAGAAGAAGAAGAAGAAGTTGAAGAAGAAGAAGAAGAGGTAGAAGAGGAAGAAGAAAAGGAAGTGGAAGAAGGAGAAGAAGAGGAACAACAAGAAGAGGAAGAAGAAGAAGAGGAAGAAGAATGAGAAGAAGAAGGAGAAGAAGAAGAAGAAGTAGAAGAAGAAGAAGAAAGAGAAGAAGAAGAAGAAGAAGAACATTTAGAAGAAGGAGAAGTGGGAAATGATGAACAAGAGGAAGAAGAAGTAGAAAAGATGAAGAAGATGAAGAAGAAGAAGTAGAGGAAGAAGGAGAAGAAGAAAAGGAAGAAGAAATGAAACAAGAAGAAGAGAAATAAGATGGAGAAGAATATTATAAGGAAGAAGAAGAAGAAGAAGAAGAAGAAGAAGATGAAGAAGAAGAAGGAGAAGAAGAACAAGTAGTAGAAGAAGAAGAGGTGGAAGAAGAAGAAGAAGAAGAAGGAGAGGAAGAAGTTGAAGAAGATGGAGAAGAAGAGGAAGAAGAAAAAGAAGAAGAAGAAAAAGA
>JAIUJO010000482.1:0-77500 GCA_023846275.1 Vanilla planifolia | reverse complement strand
AAGAAGTGGATGAAGAAGAACATGAAGATTTGGAGGAAGAAGAAGAAGAGGAAGAAGAAGAGGAAGAAGAAGAAGAAGAATAGAAGAAGAAGAGAAAGAAGAGGAAGAAGAAGAAAAGGAAGATGAAGAAGTCAAAGGGGAAGAAGAAGTAGCAGAATGAAGAGAAGGAGAGCAAGAAGAAGAAGAAGAAGAGGAAGAAGAAGAAGAAGGAGGAGGAGAAGAAGAACAAGAAAAAGAAGAAGAAGAAAAAGAAGAAGAAGAAGAAGAAGCAGAAGAGGAGGAGAAGGGGAAGAAGAAGAATAAGAATAAGGATATGAATAAGAAGAAGAAGAATAGAAGAAGAAGAAGAAGAAGAAGAAGAAGAAGAAAATGAAGAAGAAGAAGTGGAAGTAGAAGTAGAGGAGAAAGAAGGAGAAGAGGAAAAAGAAAAAGAAGAAGAAGAAGGGAAGATAAAGAACGAGAAGAAGAAGTAGAGAAGAAGAAGAAGAAGGAGAATGAGAAGAACAAGAAGAAGTAGAAGCAGAAAATGAAGAAGTAGAAGAGGAAGTAGAAGGAGAAGAAGAAGAAAAGGCGATGATGATGGTGAAGAAAAAGAAGAAGAAGAAGAAGAACAAGGAAAAGAAGAAAAAGAACTAGAAGACCAAGAGGGAGAAGAAGAAGTAGAAGAAAAAGAAGGCGAAGAACATGACGAAGAAGGAGGAGGAGCAGGAGAAGGAGGAGAAGAAGAAGAAGAGAAGAAGGGTAAGAAGAAGAAATGGAAAGAAGAAGAAGATGAAGGAGAAGAAGAAGAAGAAGAAGAAGAAGAAGACGAAGAAAAAGAAGAACAGGAAGAAGATGAAAAATTTGATGAAGAAGAAGAATAAAAAGAAGAAGAGTGAGAAGAAGAAGAAGAAGAGGAGGAGGAGGAAGAAAAGGACGAAGAAGAGAAAGAAGAAAAAGAAGCAGAAGAAGAAAAAGAAGACGAGGAAGAAGAGAAGAAAGAAGAAGAAGAAGATGACGAAGAAGTAGAAGAAGAGAAAGAAGAAGAAGAAGAAGAAGTTGAAGAAGAAGAAGAAGAGGTAGAAGAGGAAGAAGAAAAGGAAGTGGAAGAAGGAGAAGAAGAGGAACAACAAGAAGAGGAAGAAGAAGAAGAGGAAGAAGAATGAGAAGAAGAAGGAGAAGAAGAAGAAGAAGTAGAAGAAGAAGAAGAAAGAGAAGAAGAAGAAGAAGAAGAACATTTAGAAGAAGGAGAAGTGGGAAATGAAGAACAAGAGGAAGAAGAAGTAGAAAAGATGAAGAAGATGAAGAAGAAGAAGTAGAGGAAGAAGGAGAAGAAGAAAAGGAAGAAGAAATGAAACAAGAAGAAGAGAAATAAGATGGAGAAGAATATTATAAGGAAGAAGAAGAAGAAGAAGAAGAAGAAGAAGAAGATGAAGAAGAAGAAGGAGAAGAAGAACAAGTAGTAGAAGAAGAAGAGGAGGAAGAAGAAGAAGAAGAAGAAGGAGAGGAAGAAGTTGAAGAAGATGGAGAAGAAGAGGAAGAAGAAAAAGAAGAAGAAGAAAAAGATGAAGTAGTTGAAGGAGAAGGGGAAGAAAAAAATAAAGAAGAAAAAGAAGAAAATGAGGAAAAAGAAGAAGGGGAAGAAGAAGAAGCAAAAGAATAATAGGAAGAAGAAAAGGAAGAAGAAGTGGAAGAAGAAGAAGAAGAAGAAATGAAAGAAGAGGAAGAATAAGAGGGAAAAGTAGAAGAGGAAGAAGTGCAAGAAGAAGAGGAAGAAGGAGAAGAAAAAAAGAACAAGATGAAGAGGAAGAAGAAGAAAAAGAAGAAGTAGTAGAAGTAGAAGAAGTCAAAGAAGAAGAAAACGAAGAGAAGGAAGAAGAAGAAGAGGAAGAAGAGAAACAAGAGGAGGAAGAAGAAGAAGAAGAAGTCAAAGAAACAATCATAATTCATAGTAGTTGCGAATGAATCGGATTGAGATGAAAAAAATTTTGTGAGAGTTGAGTTAAATAACAATAAGCATTTTTGTATCCATTTTAATATTTTTAAATTCTTTATTTTATAAAGTTTTGGAAGGGTTTAATAGATATTTTAATCTATAAAAGGTTTGACAATCAATGATCTTACACTCTATGTCCTTACTAGTCTTTAACGCAACCTTCTCCAATAATTTATATCTCATCAGATATTTTGCTTTGATTTGGTTGCATTAATATGTAAATCTAAATCTCCTTTCATGTATCCTTTACATCATTATCACTTTGTAAAGTTAGATTCTTTAATTATATGTCATTTTTCTCTTTGACAAATGTTTACATAGTATTAAAAAAAATAGTTCTATAATTAATTATATCTTTTAATTTGATAATTCATGGTAATTCTAAATGTTGCCTAATTGAAAAGAAACAACATCATTGGACTCATCTCAATGAGAAATATTCAAATAAATATTTATTTATTTTTTTATTATTTTAATTATTTTCTTCTAGTGGTCCATGAATGTTGTTCAAATATTCCTATTTGTACCTCATTTTGATGATTAAGAATGTTACAATTGATTTTCTTAGCATCCTACAATACAATTTTCATGTATAATTTATCTTTTTTATTCTAAAGTTTTATTATAATCTTTTCCTATGTCACACTATATCTAATCTTGTGCAACATTTACATGTTTTCATTTGGCTATATTACATAAATTCAATTTGCCCAATTTCTACTTTAGTATATATCTATGTAACACTAAAATTACACTATTTATTATGGTAGTTTAATATTTAATTTTGTAGTAATTCCAAAAGTGATTTGTTCAAGTGAGAAAATAGGTATTAGACATACCTCAAGGAGATGTATCTAATTAAAAATTATTTTATATTTTAAGTAATTAATTTCCAAAGATCTTTTTCATGGTTTAGGACTCATTTTGATTAAAAGCTTGTTTGATGATTGTGAATGTTACACTCGATCTACTAAGCAACATGGAATGCAATTATCACATATAATTTATCATTATCTTCAAATATTCCTAAATTAATTTTGTTGTTTTACAATACTTCTAATTATTTCTTTTAAAATTTAATATAAATAATTATTTCTTATTTGTTATGATTATTTTAGTTTGGTAATGCCCCATAATTTTTAGTAAGGTCTAATCAAAGTGAAACAAAAGTTGTTGGACTCATCTTAAACTATTCTGTCTAATTAAAAATGCATTTTTAAAAATATTTTATTTTTGAAGTTTATGGAATGATTTATGAGATATTCGATTTTATACCTAATTTGATAATTGGTGATTTTAACTTAATCTCATTTTTATATTGAAATTAAACTTTTTCAAACAATTTATTTCATTTATTAAAAAGTTTTTGCTATATTATTTTGCAAATCAAAATATTGAATTATAAATTAATAATTTATTATTATTTTTCATGGTTTAATTTGGCATTTCCTCGAAATTCAAATTGAGATCATAAGGAGATAAAACAAATGTCTTTGGAACAACTTTGATGAGATCTTCTCAATTAAAGATCTAATTTTATGTTTTAAAATATTTTATTTATCAATTTGTTTTCGTGTCTAATGTTGCATTTTGATTCATGCCTTATTTATGTGACCTTGAATGTTATCGTCGATCCCAATAATACCTTGGTAGGAAAGCCTCTTAGGTAATTTACATTATTTTTTTCGACTTTTTTCTTTGACTTCATTATATTACTATGTAAGTCTAAATATACTCACTTCTTACCTTTCATCGCTTTGATTTTGTTATATTAGTTTCCTTTGGATTATTAAATTTATCTCTTTGATATTTATTTAATTAGAATTAAAATAATAATTTATTATTTTTTATTTATAATTAATTTGCATATTTACATTAATTAGAGGAGGTTCAATCATGACAACTATTTCACTAAATTCCACTCCACAAGCTTTATCAAAATAAAAATTTAATTTCATATTTATAGTTATTTTATTTTTAAGGAGTTTTTCACCCACTATAAGTTATTTTAATTCAACCAAAATTGATGATCAATGACATTATGCTCCATCTTCTTATTATCTTGAAATGTAACTTTTTTTTTCCAAAGTATTTCACTTTATTTATCTTTTTACCTTCATTATTTGTGTATTACTTTACTTGACTATACAACATTAGTAGTTTAATATATATTTTCCTATTATTAAAATAGTTATTATTACTTTAGCTCATTTACTTTTGTCATTCGTAATAATTTTAAATGTGGTGGAATCGAGACAAAACAATCGACATAGTCAAATCGACTACCTGATTCTAATTAAATATACATTTATAAGTTTACATAATATTTTATCTTATTGTGATTTTTATAACTTTTTTGAGATATTTTAGTAATTACATGATTTGATAATTATGAATATTATTACACTTGATCTCCTTAGTATATTGAAATGCAAATATCTTGCAAAATATATCACATTTGCTCAAATATTTCCCTTTGAATTTATTATTTTACTATATGACTCAATCCCTTCACATGTGATTTTTACATTAATTTATTTTGTTAAATTAAAAGTATAAATCAGCTCAATTAATTTTTAATATATGTTCACTTAATTTTAAAATAATATTTACATAAATTTAAGCTTGTTTGTCTTTCTTATTTACAATAACTCCAAACAAGCTTTGATCAAGATGAAGCAAAGGCCACTAGGGGTCATCTCGATGAGCTCTACTAAATTAAACATTTTTTTATAAATTTTTAATGTTTTAATTTTACAAAGTTTTTTGTATTTTTTATAAGATATTTTCATTGCTTCCCATTTTATAATTAAAGATATACAACCTATCACTTTGCATCTCATAATGCAACTTTGTGGTGCAATTTATCATATTTCTTGAAAATTTTCTTTTTGATTTTGATAAATTGAAATGAAACTATAAATCTTCTTTCAATTCATCTCAACTAACTCGATTTAGTTACATTATATTTTTGTTATTTATCTTATTTTAGCATTAATATAAATTCATAGAATATTAAAAAAAATTATTTTTTTTGTTTATTTGCCATATTAAATCATAATAACTCCAAATGGGTTCATTGGCCAAATGAGATGAGCTCTATCTAAATGTTCTTTTTTATATTTTTAAAAATTTTATTTTCTATGGTTCTTGTGCACTATACAACTCATTTTAAATTGCACCTAGTTTGTCGATCAAGGATGTTGCACTCAAACTACTATGTACCTTGCAATATACTTTCTCTGTTTTTGTGCTCATCATATTCTCATTATTTGTTAAATTGCATTGATTAAATGTATTATTTTAACTAATATTGAAATAATAATTTACTATTATTGGTGCTTATTCAGTTTGATAATTTGTGGTTATTCAAAATATGGCCCCATCAAAATAAAACTACCATTTTGTCACTCGTCTCGATGAGTCGTACTAAAAAAAATATTCATTTCCTTTATATATATATATATATATATTCTAATGCATTAATTGTGTTTATGAGATATTTTTCTTTGTACCTAATTTGATGATCGAGGAGTTTATGCTAAATCACCTTAGTGTCTTAGAATACACTTTTATAAATAACTAATCTTATTTTTCAACTTTTTCTGTTTTATTTTGCTATACTACAATGGAAATATAAATTTTCTTGCATGTGGCATTAATAATTCTTTATTTTAGTCATATTTCTTTACTTAAATTTACATCAACTTACTTTTAATATATACTAATTTAATATTTTTATAGTAACTTATTATTATCTTATTTATTTTAAGATTTCATAGTAATCCCAAAAGAAGTATGATTGATATCATATAATAGTAATTGGGCGCATCCAGACTAGCTTTATAAAAACGAATGTTCATTTTTATATTTTTTGGTATTTGTTTTTTAGACTTTTTGTATAATTTTTTTTGCCAATTTTATTCGTTCCTTACCTAATAATGAAGAATTACACTTAATTTTCTTAGTGTAATGGAATATTGCATTCATTAAAAATTTACCTTTATTTTTCAAATATTTTTACTTTAATTTTGCTATCTTACTATGTAATGCTACATCTTCTTTCCTGTTACCATTACATCTCATTTATTTTATACTCCACTTTTTTTATTTATGTTATTTTAGATTTATCATTATTTAGGTTGTTAATTCTCCATAATTCAAAATGAGATTCAATTGAATGATAGAAATTTTATTAAACTTAATTTGATGAGCCCTATCTAATTAAATATTTAATTTTTTTATATTTTCAAATTTTTTTATTTTAGAGTTTTGCATACTTTATGAGAAATTATGCAAAATGTTTGCCCCATTTATTCAAATTAGTCACTTTGAATGTGTTGTATTACATTACTTCAATCTATCTCATTTAAACTTTAAATTATATTTCCTAGATATTAAAATAATATTTAGCTACATCACTCTAAATTTCATGTGGTCTGACTTTTACATCTCATTGAGTTGGCTGTAATGTGTTTCTTTAATTTACTTACTTTTAGTTTTGATATATATTATTTTAATATTTAAATAATAATTTATTATTTTTTCCCTTTTATTAATGATGACTCGTTATATTTTTAAATGAGTTTTGATTGAGATGACATAAATGTCATAGGGCCTCTGTCGATGAGCTCTATCAAATTGAATAGTTATTTTTAGTGTATTAATTTTTTTGTATTATTTTTGCATCCTTTTCGAGGCGTTAGGACTTCTAACTTATTAGACAATTGAAAATGCTACAGTTGATCATCATAGCATCCTATAATTCATGTTTTTTAATAATTATGCCATCTAATCAAATGTTTTGCTATGATTTGGTTATTTCATTTTGCCTTAAATATATTTTTTCTAAAGAGAAAAATAATAATTTCTTATTATTTTTCTTATTTTCTTTGGTAGTCCATAATAATAACTTACGACATTCAATTCAATTCAAAGAGACGTTGCTTGAGTCTTCACCTTAAGCTTTATCTATTTAAATTTTTAATTAAATTTTTAAATATTTATTGAAGTGCAACCTTCTTGTGTAATTTATTTAATTCATTAACATATTTTGCTTTACTTTTGATATAATGGTATGAAATTCTAGTTCTTTTCTCTTGTGAAGCTTACATCTTTTATAAATATTTATGTTTATTTCTTTGATAATTGATAGTAATTCAAAATGGGGTCTGTTGATGGTGAAACAAGCATCATTGGACTCAACTCAATAATTAGGTAATGTAAAATATTCAACTTTTTTTAAATATTTTATTTCTTATGTTTTTATGCTTTGTGGAACATTTTGATTCATAATAGATTTTACGATTCAAGAAGCAATATTTTATTTCCTTTGTCACTTGTAATTCAACTTTCTAGTGTAATTTAACCTACTTTTCACAAGTTTTTTTTTCTTTGATTTAGTTATATTATTATGTAATTTTAGTGTTTTATTATCTAAACTTTATATCACTTTACTATAGTTATTTTACATTGCCTCAATGTATCTCATTTAATATTAAACCTTTGTTTTCTTAATATTAAAATTGTAATTTATTTTTACTTATGCATGTTTGCTTTTGTTATTTTAAGGAAAAATGAGGTCTACTAGAGATGTAGAAAAAATTATTGAATACATCTCAATGAGCTTTACCTAATTTAATATTTTCCTATATATTTTGAAATTTTTTTTTCATAGAGTTTTTTCACACATTACTGGATATTTTAATTCAACCTTACAATGACGATCAAGGTTATTGCTCCTGATCTTCTTTAATATTTCTTATTACAATTATCTTATATAACTGCACACTTTACTGGATTATTTTTATTTTTATAATATAAAATTTATAAATTCCATTTTGTTTCAGTTCTATTACTTTGGTTCACTTTTCATTTCAACTACAACATAAATTTACTTAATATTTAAATAATATTTTTTTTATTAATGCTTATTTACTTTGTTAATTTGTAGTAATCCCAAATGACGTTTGACCGAGAAGAAACAAATGTCATTGTGCTTGTCTCAATGGTGTTTAGTCAAATAAATATTCTTTTTCAAATTTAAAAAATATATTTATTTTCTAGTGTTTTTACATTTTAATTGAGACATTTTGATTTGTAGATTTTGTCAATTAAAGACGTCTCACATTCTCTTATTAGTTCTTTGGAACACAACCTTCTCGTATAATTTATCTCATTTAAACAAATGTTTTCTTTTGATTTTCTCATATTTCATTTGCTCAAATTATCTCATATTTTAAAATGTTTACTTAATGCTAAAAAAATTATCATTTATGAAGATTTATTTTGATAATTCATAGTAATTCCCAACATCATTCGATTGGGAAGAAACAAATATCATTAGACTAGTTTCAATGATACTTTTCAAGTAAAATTTATCTTATTTATTAAAAAGTTTTAATTCTAGTTTGTTATATTACTATTGATGTCAAATTCTCCACTCGTGTAACCTTTGCATTATTTTCTTAGGTTATATCATATTACTTCAATTTATATCATTTTCTTTAATATATATTTACAAAAAAATTTAAAAAATAATTTAGAGTTTTTTTTGTTTATATACTTTAGTATTTCAAGAAAATTCCAAATGAGCTACATGTAGGTGAAATAATAAACCTTCAACTCATCTTAATAAGTTCTTTCCAATCAAATATTCACTTCTACAATCTTAAATATTTTACTTTCTTAGGTTTTGTCTTTCTTTATGAGACGTTTTGCTTTGCACGAGGTATAACAATTAAGGATGATACATCGACCTCTTTTCTTAATTAGAACGCAACATTCCACTACAATTTTTCTCAGCTTTCCAAATGTCTTACTATGACTTGGTTTTATTACTGTATAACTTTAAATCTCCTTTCTTATGGTCGTAACATTGATTTATTTTTGTTATGTTACTTTTCTTTAATGCAACAATTTTAGATTTAATATTTTTTCAATGATTTGTGGAACTTTTCTTTTGTACTTTTTAGTAAATCAAAATGAGGTCCTATAACTTTGAAAAAAATATCATTTGTTTTGTTTTCACAAGTTGTATCCAATGAAAATTTGTTTGTATGTTTCTAAACATTTTATTTTATAGAGTTTTAGCAAGCTTTACTAAATGTTTTTATTCATACCTGACTTCATGATTAAGAATGTTAAACCCAATCTCCTTGGAATTTTGGAATGGAATGTCTTTGTAAAATTTCTCTTATTTCTTCAAGATTTGGCTTTGATTTTTTTGCTTTCCATTGTTACTTTAAGTCTCCTTTTGTGTGATAACTATATCATTCGTTTTAGGATACATTACATTATCTTAATTTTCCTTATTTTTGTTTAATATATATTTAATTCATTTTAAATTGATTAATTTTTTTTGCATATTTAATGTGGTAATTCTAACTTGTTTCAAATGAGTTCCATTCAAGATGAAGCAAATGTACTTGGAATTTTCTAAATGAGATATATATTAAACATCTTTATTATATTTGAAAATACTTTCTTTTGTAAGGTGTTGGTATGTTTAAAAACACATTTTAATTGCACTTTATATAATGATTGTGAAAGTTGTATCTCATCTCCTTAGTATCTTGGAATGCAACTTTATCATACAATTTATCTCATTTATTCAAGTGTTTTCAATAGTTTTCAATACTTAATATTAGCTAAATTTATCTTATTTTGCCTTTGAAAATTTATTGAATATTAAAATAATAATTTATTATTTTTTATGCTTATTTAATTTAGTAATTTGTAATATATCCAAATGTCATTGGACTAGTGCCAACAATCTCTAAACAATTAGATATTGTTTATATTTTTAAAAATTTATTTGTGTTGATTTTGTGTATTTTATTAGAAATATTAAATTATACATGCTTTAATAATCAGCGATGTTATACTTAATCTTCTTAATTCCCTAGAATGCTAATTTGTCATATATTTTCTTTAATTTATTCATATTTGGTTGCCAAACTTTTTTATATTAGAAAGAAATCAAATTTTCCTCTGAGGTGATGCTTAAAAAATACCTTGACTCGGTTATGTGATATTACTTCAATTTCTTTTATTTGGGATTTATTTTATAGTTTCTAAATACTAAGATAATAATTTATAATTTTTTCATTCATTTATTTTTGTGATAAGAATTATAAATGAAGACTGTTAGAGGAAAAGTAAACATCATTGGTGTCATTTAGTAAAGCTATGTGCACTAAAATAATAAATTTAATATTTTAAATTATTTTTTTATAAGAGTTTTGGTATACTTTATAAGTTATCTCTATTCATTCTAGATTTGTTGATTGATGATGTTACAATAAGTCTCCTTCATATCTCAGAATGTTACTTTTTGATACAATTTATCTAATTTCTTAAAATGCTCACCTTCATTTTATTACATTACTTTATGATTGTAAATTTCTTCTAGTGCAATAGCTGCTTCACTTTAATTTGTTAAAATTGCTATGTTCTATTTTATTTCCTTTCAGCTTCATATATATATATATATATATATATATATATGCTAAATTTTATGTTATAAATTTAAAAAGGTTCGTCTCATTTGGTAATACACTCTAAATCAAGATGTGGTCCAATCAAACCAAAACTAACATTGTTAGACTTAGATTTATGAGCTCTATCAAGATAAATTTTTATTTTTAAATATTTAAATATTTTATTTCCTATTTTTTTGCATATTATAGGAGATATTTTAATTTTTTTCTCGTTCAATGGTTCTAGATGTTACAATTTAACTCTTTTGTTTTGTTTTGGTTATATTTTAATGAAACTCTAAATCTCCTAATGCATGACCTTTCCATTACTTCAAATGTATTTTATTACTTTTGTTCAATTTATGTTATTTTTGTACTAATATATACTTACTTAATATTAAAATGTTAATTTATTATTATTTATAAATATTTAGTTTTCTAATCTATTGAAATTTAAAATGAGGTTCATTAAAGGAGAAAAAACTATCGATGTATTCATATTGATGACCTTTTTCTAGTTAAATATTTTAGATATTTTTAATAACTTGCTTAGGGTTCTTCATGCTCTATGATTTTTTTATTAATATCTTATTTAATGATTGAGGACATTATACTCGATCTTCTAAGTGCCTTCTCACGCAACTTTCTCTTCTAATTTATCTCACATATTAACTTTTTTATTTTATTATATTATTATAAAACTCTTATTATCCCTTTATGCGACCTTTACATCTTTATGATTTCGATACATTACTTTGCTTAAATTTATATTATTAAGCATTAAAACATATTATGGTTACCTTATTTGGTAATTTGTAGTAATTTTAGATGAAGTATAATAATTGTAAATAAGATGAGCTAGATGTAATTAAATACTAGTTTTTATTTTTTAGCATCTCACCACTCTGTAAGAGATATTTGAAATATAGGGAGAATATTTAAAAATAAAAAAATGTTTTTAGATTTTATAGAGTTTGACAAGGTTAGTTAGCGACACATGTTTAACCTGCATCATAACTTGTCAAAAATTATATTTAATTTATAGACTAAATAATAATAAATAATAATAATAAATTACTATTTTAATATTAAATAAATATATGTTAAATTTAAATTGAAATGAATTTATGAAATATGATATAATCAAATAAAAGTGTTATAAAGTTCCATGGAGACAAGATTTAGAGCTTCATAAGAAGATAACAAAATCGAAGCAAAGCATCAAAGAAACATATTATGACAAATTCAAAGTGAAGGCAAGGCCACACATGAGGGTATTTTGAGTTATAAAGTAATGTAGGCAAATTAAAGTGAAGAATATGAAGAAATGAGATAAACTTTTTAGAGAAGTTACATTCTGACATAATGATGTCCTTAAGTGTAACATCCTTAATCATAAAATTATAGATGAATTAAAATATCTTATAAGAAGGGCAAAAAATATACATATAATATTAAATTAATAAGAATAAGTATTTAATTAAAAGAGCTTATAAAGATGAGTGTAAGCATGTTTGTTTCATTTATTCAAATCACCTTTGGAATTGTTATCAACTACAAAATTAAATAAAAAAATAAAAAATCACCATCTTATTTATATATATATACACACACACACACTAAGAAAAAAGCAAGAAGATTTTTGGAAATAAACCATAATAAAATACAACAATTGTATTGGTCAAATAAGAAGAGATTTTGAATGACATAAAAATTAATGAATTGAAAGCAAAAAAAATTTAAGAAATGCAATAACATTTATGGGAATGTTGCATAACAAGATGCTAAATAGATTGCAAGTAACATCGTCAATCACCAAATCAGTTAGGAATCAAAATATTGTAAAGTATGTCAAAATAGTTAATAAAAGAAAAAAATAATATTAAAACTATTATATGTCATTGACATGTCTCCAATAATTTTTATTTCCACTCAATAGGACGTGTTTTAGGTTTCATGTAATTACAAATGTAAATAAGTTGTACATACCACTGTGAAGCCCTAGCTTCATGGATGTAAAATTTTTCAAGGTTGGGCTTTTTAGTTTTTTTAGTTACTAATTAGACTCTTTAGCATGGTCAGGCATTGCTTGTTTATTATGGACTTCTATGGGAACATGGATGTGTCAGGTTACCTCATGCTATGGTTTTATGGTATTTTGGAGTATTGGATTTAAGTCTAGAAACAATATAGGCTTGAATGGAATGCTAACGTTGTGGTTTGACATTAGTTACTTTATTTACTGCATAATTATATTGTTAGAATCTTGAAAATTAGTGAAGTCTTGCTAGTTATTTAATGACTTAATATTCTTAAAATTATGCTATAAAGGAAGTGATTATTGCTGTTCTTTTGTGGTTGTATGCTATGCATTGAATTAGTGAAGTTGGGTTGGCTAATGATATTTTGTATGATACTATTGTTTATTAACATATGCTATTAATTTGCACTTTACTTTAAGAAGTTTGTTATATACATTTTATTACTACAAATTTATCTAACATACCTTGGGAATTCTTTATCAGGCTACCCAACAAACCACTTCCATTACTTCTTGGTTTAAGGAATTTAGTGATGCATTTTGAGTAATAGTTTGGGTGATAGAGTTAATGCATTGTAATAGTATTGGCACTTATAGTCTAATGAATGGTGTTTTAGTTTGAAATAGTCATTTTTCTACTTGTTATAAAGGCATGAGTATTTGTTAGCCACCACGGTTTTATTAAAGAGCTAATGTACATAGTTCTTTGTTCAACCATATTTCTTAGTACTTTTGTTCGGTATATTTCTGCATTACTACTTTTGTTCGGTATATTTCTTAATGGACTACTTAGTGGAGGTACACTGTTCGACCATTGCAATAATTATGACAATGATGATTGAGTGAGAGGATCACAAATTCCAGCTTTAAATCCATACATGCATGTGGAAGTGGCAAGATTAGTGTATCGTGTAATTTATAGCTGCATTGTACAAAAGGATTCAAAAGAAATCGGCTTGGAGTGACACTCACCAATCGATTGTATTCATACTTTATTTAATATTGGAGTAGAGGTTAACTTTAGCCATTATATAGTGTTGATTGTTAATGCTTGATATTAGAAACTAATAATTTATCATGGATAAGTATTATGCTTGATAGTCCACACACAATAACTAATTTCCATCCATCTATGGAATGTGATTGTTGAAAACTACATTTTCTATTAAGTTATAACTTCATTTCCACTCTCACATTTAAATAAATCATTTTAGTTGGTTAATTTTTGAAAAAGTGATATTGAATATTCTGTATACAATTGTCTAGGAAAGAGATGTTAATGTCAAATATGAAAATACAAAACTAAATGGAATCTATTGACAACAATTTCAAAGGAATTTATACAATCTAATCATAAAATAATAAAAAACATATTTCTTAATAAAATAATTACAACTTGATCATGGCATATTCTATTTCGTGAATTATTAAGGATGCTAATTGATGATAAAAACTTATGAAAGTTTTATAAGACAACCATTTTAATATTATTTTATTCTTTATTTTTGCAAGCAACTACAACAATGCACTTTCCTTTTTAATTATCAATTAACTCCTTTGGCATGACATTAAAATAGACAGTAGGAATCTCCCAATCTAATCATCATTCTTGTAGTGTGCCTACCAAATTGAACGTTTTCCCTAGGCAAACTAGTCACCCCAGGTTAACTCAAGAACTATCTCACTCTATGTTATGTGACTTGCCAATACATACTAGCTTATCCATGACATGAATGGAAAGCTGGTTACTTGTGACTAACCATATCTATACAAATCCATGGTATCAAAGAAATCATTGTGTGATCCATATGCTATCCAAAAGTCAAACTCTATCACCTGAAATTTAAAAATAAAGATTTTAAAGTCCATTAAAATAGCTCCATACAATCGAAAGTCCAAGAACTACAAATGATGATTTTTTTTAATAGAAAAATATAACATCACAAAATGACAAATAATGAATAATCTTCTAAAAATGTTAACTCTAATGCCCCATTTATAATTTCTATTTTATCTTCTATCTGTTGCACACAAAAATGATATAATAGATGGGAGACAACAATGCTCAATTATGAATCGTCAACTTTACTTGGAAAAATAATAATAATATGATAACACATCAAGAAAAATAAAATTATTAGTACATCCAATGATATGACAAAAGATATCTCAACTTAAGAAACTGATTAAAAGAACATAACCATAATCTTGGGTACCATCCAATGCTCGTCGGTTTAAGGAGTCTCTTGACATCTTAATCGCTGGATGTAGCATAATGGATGCTCAATGACTTCCCAATTTCCTTGCACTCCCTTCATACCTTTGATGTCCTTTGTGCATTTTCTAGACTCCTATCACATCACAAATGAGGCAATTAATTATAGAAATCCTCACAGCAATACAGAACTTTACTAGGTGACTAACACTATTGTCTCTTATGATTTCTTATTGATTAGTGCGACTTAGCAACACTAGACCTCTTTTCACATGATATAGAAGCCCACCAACAAGGCTCTGCCATACACGTTACTACTTGTGTATGACTTTAGGAATCATAAAAAATTTGTGGCACTCCACACTATATGATAAACATGTCCATGGTCTCTTATTTATCTTAAATAATCCTATTGTGCTTAAATAGAAAAAACAAACTGGTAAGGGTCTTATCATCTAGTATATTTGACTAACCTAACCTTTCATGGTGGGATATCATTTAGGTGTTACTAGATGATAAGCTATGCCATCACAAGTATAGACTTTCTTATGAAGAAACATTATTCCATATAGTTTTGTCATCCAACATCTAAGGCTTCATTAGATGTTTCCAATAATTATAACTTATCATCTAACATAAGACTAGAGCTTTCTTTAAAACCTTAATCATTTATCAAGATCATGTAGAGTCTTCTCAAAATCTTAATAGCTACTTAGGCTGACTTAGCATTTCCAACAAATCCTAATTAGCCTACTTGTGAACCACTTTTATAAAATTATCTAAACTATAAGGAAAATCAATTGAGCACTCCCTCAAGGTAAACGTTCTTTAATAATTAATTGAAGTAAAGTCCCTTTTTTGAATCCTTATTTGGCATGACCTCCATTAATGAGTCACATAAGAAAACTTGAACCACCACTCCCATCAAAAAGGGATCTCGTAAGTCACATATGCCTCCCAATTTTTCCTCAGGGGCACTAATCCATGGCATAAGAGATACATTTGGGACAATGCATTAAATAACAATCCAAACTACATTAGGGTTTCACCAAAATCTTGTAGAACCATCAACCCTTTGGCATCTCTTTATACATTTTCTAAGACCAATCCTAAGCTCTCTATTTCAAATAGCCTTAAACCATTGTCTAATCTAGGACCTCAACAAATCATAGCCTCAAACGTGGTGTTCTCATGCTCTAAACAATCACTTCATATTCTTAGTACAATCATAACCTCTATCTTTTTTGTTATTCAAGATTTGAATTCAAACATTAGGTATATAAATTCCAAATCCTAAATAGTCAACTTTTTACCAAATAACATTGAGATTTTAACCCTAATTCATTTAAATTTTAAATTCTTGAAAATCCAATACTCATAATTAGGTTCCCTTGAGCAACCACAATAAGCACATAAAATTAGTTTTAGTTAACTAAAAATTTATTTTAGCATTTTTTTTAATTTTTAATTCCTTACTCCTTGATTGAACCCAAAAAGGTTCCTTAGGCTTGCTCTATGGTCAATGAAATCCCATCAATCTTTCTAGTCCAAGCCATTTCATTGTAATTTTTAGTTTTTAACATAATTAGTATAATCACACGGCTTACAATAACAAAAATCTAAATGAAAACTCAAAACATACCTTCAAGTTCATTCTTGATATTAATTTAAGACGAAATAACAATATTTTAAACGTAACAATACATGTATTTACTAATGATTTGCTTAAAATAGGCTTAAATCAAGAAATTTATAGCATTAAAAATGAAGAAATATTTTTGGAATGAATTTCATATTACAATCAAAATGATAACATAAATTTACTTTGCTCAACTAAAACATGTACTCATAATCATAACAATAAAAATTTTAACATCAAAATTGCATTTCATTGGAAGCCTAATTTATTTATGGAAGTTGTCATCCCATAAAAATTTAGCTTCATGCGAAATCTAGGCCCTTTTTTGTGTTAAAAAAATTTAGTTCTTTTTGCAAAGTCACGTAATAAAAAGCTGCATTTAACCTACAAAATAGCAACATCATGAATAATTTAGACATTTAAGATCTCAATTTCATCTTGGAAAGCAATAAAATAACTCATATTTAAATAGCATGTTTTAGCCAAATAGTTTCTTCGCATTCGAACAAAAAATAATTGAACAATTCAATGTCTTCATTTAGTTGCATGAACAATTTCACAATAATATCATAGTGTTTCAGTCATGCATCTTACGCAATTTCGAATTAGCTAAATTGATAAAATACATGCTTGATTTAGAAGGCAATTTTAAGTAAAGATGAACATGTATTTTTTCTATAAAATAGAAAATCATGACTCAATAACCTTCATGATAGGTGAAGATCGACATGTAAAATCTTAGGTTTAATTACAAATAAAAATAGATCTTTAGTCCAAATTCTATTTACATGCTTAGTAGATATTTTCATAATTGTTCTTATCCCTATGCTTCTTGATTTTTATGAAAAATAAAGAGTTCCCTACCCAAGAAACTAACTAAATGCCAACATAAAATGGGTGTAGCCTTGTTCTTGAAGTATGCTTCAGATGCCAGTTTTCCTCCACTATTGCTAACTTCTTTTCCATAACTTTTCTCAAGAAGGTGATCGTAAGAGAACTCATGAATAGAAGGTGATATAATTTCTAGCATTAGTACATATTAAGACCTTATATAGCAAAAAAATTATTCCTTAAATCCTTAGAAATATTCTTAGAACAGTTAAGATATATCACCTTATCTTTCTCTTGAGGACTCATGCATTCTGGTGTCGTATTTCTCTTAAATTTAGTTTCCCTTAACAATCTCAATCCATGTTCTTTCCATTTTGTAGATCAAAAACACTTTAATTCCAATGGATATGATAAAAATTAACACAAATAAAAACTCAATTTATTCATATTCTCCATATTATACAAGTAGTTTAGTTATTGTTGTATTATATGATGTGGTAAATATTCTTAACTAACTACTAACCACACTTGTCAAAATCGTATGACCCCAAAATTTGTATGGGTATGATGAATTGACATACTAATTCTCACATCATAGTAAAATGGTTCCCATATCTAGTGGTTCTCTAGGCTTTATCTTATTAATACGATTGTGGTATAGTACTACACAATCCTTAACTCATTTCATGTTACTTGTTCAACATAGAATATTTACCTTTTCTTATTATCATGCATGAATGATCCTTGCTTTCTTGCATTTACTTGTAAGAATTAGCATTTTACAAAATTTATCTTCAAAGTCACTACTTTATTATTTAATGATTCATCATCTAGAAAATTCTCAAAAAGTGAGCATCTACGTTGTGTTTTAAAAAGAATTTTTTGCATTAACAATTTTTACTTTTGGAAAAAAGTAAGAACTTGGAAATTTTTGAAAAAAGTTAAGAAATTGATCTTTAAATTAACACTCATGTTTAACACACTTAATCTTCATTAGCCAAATTTCATTAATAGGTTAATTCATATTTTGTATATTATGCTAAAGGAAACCACATAGAGATAAAAAATATCATCTATTAATAATGATGCACAATTTTTTTGTACATTTTTCAAGGTGCAAAAAGTTCAAAGTATCATATTCAGGTTCAATCCATTGCAACAATAAACTTCTATATGATCGAGGTTTATCCCTTATAGCACATGTTGTTAAATAAGGACTCTAATGACAATAAAAGATTACTAATTTGTTAATACTTTTATTTTTATTTTATTATATTATTATGTAGCTCAAATTCTAATTTGATGTGGCCTTTAAAGCACTTTATCTAGATATATTATCCTTTATTTATCATAATATTTTTCAAAATATGTTAACTTAATATTAAAATAATATTTTGTTATTATTTGTTTTTAATTTTGTAATTCATAGCAAATCAAAACAAGGTCTGATCATGACGAAACAAAAATCATTAGACTACATTTGATGAATTTTCAACAATTAAAAATTCTTTTTTAAAAAATATATTTTCCTTTATAATGGCATATTTGATGACAATATGTTATTCATATGTCATTTGGCAATTAAAGATATTACATTTGATCTTCTTAGTATCATGGAATACAACATTGCAAAAATCTTCTCCATTAATTTACTTAAGTTTTTTTAAAGTTTTTTATTTGAGTCCATTTTATTGATATAAAAATAATAATTTTCCTCTTATTTGAACTTTACATTACTTTTGTTTCCTTATATATAACACTTCAATTTATCTCATTTTCATTTTGATATATTATTAAATATGTTCACAAAACAACTTCTAATTTTTTATATTTATTTATTGTTGTAATTCATAGTAATTACAATTTAAGTATAATGGTGTTGATATAAACATTTTGAACATTTGTCGATGGGCTTCATGCAATTACGTGTTTATTGTTAATATTTGTTTTAAATAATTTATTTGTTAGACTTTTCGAATACTTTATTAAGTATTTCTTTTCGTACATGATTTGTCGATTACGCATATTACACCACATCTACTTAGTATCTTAGAATGTAAATTTATTGTTTGAATTATCTTGTTTTCATAATGTTTTGTTTTGATTTCATTGTATTTCTATGAAACGCCAATTCTCTTCTCTTGAGAATTTTTATATGAATTTAGTTTATCTCAATTTCGTTTTTATATTTATTTTTATTACTATAAAAAAACAATTTATTATTATTATGCTCATTTATTCTATGTAGATTTTGGAATTAAAAGTGGTGCCAGTTAGAGATAACACAAACGTCATTGGACTGGTCTTGAAGAGGTGCATCTTTAGTATCTTAGAGTGCAACTTTCTCATAAAGCTTTATCTCCTCTCATGTAACCATTACAGCACCTTAACATTGCTATTTATAGTGTTTCAAATTACCTCACTTCACATTTAATAAATATTTACTTAATATTAAAATAATAATTTGTTATCATTAATCATATTCTTCTTTGATAATGCTCTGTATTTCCAAATACGATTAATATAGATGTACAAATGTTTTTATGCTCAACTTGATGAGCTTTATTTGATTAAAAATTCATTTTTGTTCTTTTAATATTTTATTTTTATGTGTCATTGATATTTTATGCAACATTTTGTTCATACATGAGTGATAACATAACATTCTTTAACAATTTATCTGATTTCCTTCAATTTTTTTTATTTGGTGGTTTTTCAAGATTTCATTACATCAACTGATTTTGTTTTGGTTGATTATATGTTTACTTAATAAAGATAAGTAATTTATTTTTTATTTAAGGTTATTTATTTTTCTAATTAATCTATAAACAAGGTCCCATAAAAAGGAAAACAACAATGTTACACTCGATCTATTTAGTATTTGAGTTTCATTTGGTTATAGCACTATGTTAATCAAAATCTAATATCATGTACCCAATTACTTTGCCCTAATTTTGTTGTGTTATATTACTAAGTTTATCACATTTCAACTTTAAGAAATATTTACAAAATATTAAAATAAGAATTTGTTATTATTATTGTAATTTACTTTAGTAATTTTAAGGTTTCATTAGGAGGAAACAAAGATTATTCAACTCTATCTAATTAAACATTCATTTTTTATATTTTAAAATATTTGATATTCTTGGCCTTTAACACACTTTGTGACATGTTTCAAAAATATTAGATTGGATGATCAACATGTTTTGCATCATCCCCTCTGTATCTTGGAATGTAACTTACCTTTATAACTTTTTTTACTTTAATTTTTTATTTTGTTATGTTACTATGTAGCTCTAATTCTCCTATTATGTGACCATGACATCATCTTTATTTTGTTATACTATATTTCTTTAAATTAATTCATTTTCAAATTTAATAAATATTTATATAATTATAAATGAAGACCTTATTTCTATTTATAGTAATTTACTTTGGTAATCCGTACTAATTCTAAATGACAATCACTAAAAAAATAGACATCATTGTAGTGGTCTCGATAAGATCTATGAGAAATGAAGCACAAGTTTATATTTTTTTATATATTTTATTTGAAGGTTTTTGTATTTTTATGATAAATTTGGACTTGTATTTTATTCAAAATTTAATGATGTTACACTTGATCTCATCTATATCTTTGAATGAATATTTCCCATATAATTTATCTCACTTTTTCAACATTTTTTTTAATTTGCTTATATTATTATATTAGTCTAAATCTTTTGTTGAGTGACCTTTAGATCATTTTGATTTTGTTGCATCTTTATTTTCAATTTATCTTATTTCTACTTTAGTATATATTTATTTGATTTCAAAATTATAACTCCTTCTTATATAGGCTTATTCAATATGTAAACTATAATAATTCTAAAAGAAGTCAAATTAAAATGAAGCAAATGTCATAGTACTCACATCTATGAGCTCCAATAATTAAATTTTATTTTTAACATTTTTTAAATATTATTTTTTAGTGTTTAAGTATGTTTACTAAACATTTAAATTGGCACCTAAGTTGATGATTGAGATATCACACTTAGTATCTATAATATCTTGGAATACATCTTTGTTATAAAATGTATCTCAATACTTTACATAGTTTTTTTTTGTTGTAACTCTAATTTTTCTCTCATGCGAATTTTCATCATTTTTATTTAGATACATTAATTTGCCATAATTTGTATTACTACATTTTAATATTTATTTGCTCGATATTGAAATAATAACTTTTTTATTAATTTTTTTTAATTTATTAATTAGTAATAACTCCAAGCATAGTATAATGGAAATGAAATAAATGTCATTGGATTTGTCTCCTCAAGTGTTATCTAATAAAGTATTCCTTTTTATATATTTAAATTTTTTATTCTCTATAGTTCTTGAATGTTTCAGGAGACATTTTAATTTAAAACATATTTTAAAATATTTCATTTTCTAGAGTTATATAGAGTTTCATGAGAAAGTTTTATCTACATAATTTTCTCAAATATTTTTCTTTCATTTGGTTACATTGTTGTTTGATACAATCTCATTTCATGTGATGTGTACATCCCTTTGACTTTATTCTTTTATATTATATAAGTTTTCATCACTTCAGCTTGTATATTTTTTTACATATTATTAACCTAATAATTTATTATTATGTATAGTTTTATAATTTTGTAATTCAAAATCATGCCCAAAATAGTCTGATCCAAAAAAGCTAACATTAGCAAAATTCAACTTTTGAGCTTAAGTATATTAAATATTCTTTTTAATATATTTATATAAATTATTTAGTGGTTTTGATATGTTTTGTGAGACATTTCAATTAATAACATAGTTGATATCAAGGACGTCATACTTGATCACCTTAATATCTTGGAACATAACTTTTTAATATCATTTATCTCATTTCTTATTTTTTTTTCATTTGATTTGGTTATAGTATTACTTAACCCTACATGTTTTGACTTGTGACCTTTACATCACTTTTACATGTTTGAAATAAATTAGCTCAACTAGTCTCATTTTTGTTTTAAAATATAATTATTTAGTAATAAAACAATTATTCAATATTGTTTGCACATATTAAGATACTTTGTCATAATTTCAAATGAGATGCGATCGAGGTGAAACAAATACTGTTAAAGACATCTTCATAAGCTCTATCAAATTTGCTATTTACTTTTATACTTCTAAAAATTTAATTTTTCAATGTTTAGGAATATTTTATGAATCTTTTTTATTTGTACCAAATTTGGTATCAAGGATGATAAAATTGATCTCCTTTGCATCTTGGAATGCAACATTCTTGTATAATTTATCACAATTTATTAATTTTTCTCTTTGATTTGGTTATAATAATATGTAACTCTATATCTCCATTCATGTAGCCTTTGAATTACTTTGATTTTATTATATTATATAGCTTCAATATAAAAAATTTTATCTTTAATTAATATTTCTTAATATTAAAAATTATTTATTATTATTTATTGTTATATATTTTGCTAATTGGCAATAATATTGAACAATGTCATATCAAGATTAAAATTATTTCTTGTGCTATTTATATTTGTCTTCAACATTTTTCTCTTATTTATTTGTGTTAGTATTTGATGTAAAATCTCTTCTAATGCATCTTTTACATGTATTTGGTAAATTATAATACATTCCTTTAATTTATTTTTTTTTCATTTAATATAGATTTATATAATATTAAAATAATAATTTATTATTGTAAATGTTGATTAAATTTGGCTATTCTATATAACTTTCAAACAAAGATTCATTTTAGATAAAAAACATCTTTAAACTAACCTTAACATGCTTTATCTAATTAAATATTCATTATTACATATTTAAATTTTTGTTGTTTATTGTTTTGGTACAAATAGAAGACATTTTAATTTTTCATAATTTCATATTTGAGGATGTTCCACTCAATCTTTGTATACCTTGGAATGTAGCTTTCTTGTATAATATATCACATTTTTTAAAAGTTTTTGTTTTGATTTGGTTATATTGTTAGGTAAGAATAAATATCCTCTCATGTGACCTGTATAACTTTCTAGTTTTGTAATGTTACATTGCCTTAATTTTTTAACTTACAATTTTAATATATATTTACTGAATATTAAATTATTTATTTGTTGTTATTTAGTCTTATTAACTTTTGTAATTGTAGTAACTACAAAAAAGGACTTAATTAGAAGAAATAAATATCTTTAGACAATTCTCGATGACTTTTATCAAAAAATATTAATTTTTATATTTTAAATTATTTTCTTTTATATTATCTTTCTATCTTTATCAGAAATTTTGTTTGATATTAGACATGATAATTGTGGATATTACACTTGATCTTCCTAGTGTTCGAAAATACTATTTTTAATTAAAATTTATCATATTTCTTTAAAATTTTCACTTAGATTTGGTTACCTCACCATGTAACTCTATATCTCCTCTTATTTAACCTTTACATGATTTTCATTTGGTTGTACAATAATGGTTAAATTTATCTCATTTAAGGTTTAATTTCCATTTACTCCATATTAAAACTATAAATTATTATTGTTCATTCCTATTTAATTTCTTCATTAGTAATAATTAAAAATTAAGATTTCTAATATGAAAAACAATCATTCGAGTTATCTAGATAAGATCTATAAAATTAAACAATTACTTTTATATTATTAAATATTTTTAATTTTTTTAGGCTTTTGCAAGCACTACAAGACATTCTAATTTATTTCTTATTTGATGATGAATTATTTTACACTAAAAATTTTTTATAAATGAATGAAAATGTTGTATGCAATTTAACTTAGTTTTTTCAAAGTTTCCACTTTTGTTTGGATAACTAATTATGTAACTCCAAATCTTCCATCCTATGATCGCTACTTCACTTTGATTTGGCTATGTTACATTACTCTAATTTAACTCTTAACAAGGTCTAATTTGTGCAACATATATGACATATGACTCTTTTTGATGGGCTTTATCTAATTAAATTTTTCTTTTAAATTAATAAAGATTTTACTTGTTGTGGTTTGACATAGTTTGTGAGATCTTTTTATGCTAACTAGCCTTAATGATCAAGGATACTATACTTATTCTCTTTTGTATCTTGAAATGATAGTTTCCCCTGCAATTTATCTTATTATTCAAACATTTTTCTTTTGTTAGATTATATTACAAGGTAGCTCTAAGCATCGACTTATATGAAATTTATGTTTGATTCTTCTGTTAGATTACATTACGTCAATTTATCTCATTTTAACTTCAATTTATTTTTACTAGATATTGCAACAATAATTTATTACTATTTATGCTTATTCATTTTGCTAATTCAAAATAATTCTAAAGAAGGTCTCTTGGAGTTGAGACAAAGTGTCACTAGAATCATCTTAGTGAGCTATTTAATTAAATATTTCTTTTTAATATTTTTAAAGACTCTGTTATATTATGTTCAGCAAGCTATATTTGATAGTCTGATTTATAGTTGATTTAATAAAAAAATGATGTTTCATTCACTCTATTAACTATCCTAGAATGCCATTTCTATTCAGTTAATCAAATTTCTTCAAAATCATTCACTTTTATTTCATTATATCAATATACAAAAAATCCTTTTTTGATGTCACATTTATCCAAATAAATTTTGTGTAGATATGTTGCATTAATTCAATTTATTTTATTTCTATTTTATGGTATATTTACTTACTGTTGTAGGAATAACTTTTTATTAATTATGCATAATTGCATATTTATCTCTCATTTATGTGAAGCGATGTTTGATCAAGATGAAAAGAATATTGTTTGAGTAGTCTCAACAAATTATATCAAATGAAATTTTATTTTTAATAATTTTAAATATTTAACTTTTTTGTAAATTTGCATTATTTAGAAAGTATTTCAAAACATAAATAATTTTATAAAAGAGGATGTTACACTTGAACTCTTATTATCTTTGGATGCAGCTTTCCCAAACAATTTATCTCATTTCCTTTTAAATTTTATTCTTTTGTTATATTGCTATATGACTCCATATATCCTCTCGTGTAAACTTTACATGTCTTCGATTTTGTTATGTTACTTTGATGGAATAATTTTTGTTTTAGCTTTAGTATATATTTGCTTAATTTTAAAATAATAATTTATTATTATTTATGTTTAATTAATTTGAGAATTCCTAATAATTTAAAATTTTGATTGAACAACAACAAAAAAGGTAATAGGACAAATCTAGTTAAGCAATATCCAATTAAATATCTATTTTTAAATTTTTAAAATTTAGTTTTCTAATCTTTTTGTAAATTTTTTGTGTCCATTCAATTCGTACTTGATTAACTAATGCAGATGGTATTCTAGAATAATTTAGTATCATGAAGTGCAACTTTTCCATCTAATTTACCTAATTTGCATAGAATTTTCATTTTAATTTAGTTATATTTCTATGTAATATTAAATCTCCTTTCATGTTAAATGTATAACTCTTTCATTTCACAATATTAGGTTGTTGTCAATTTTTTTATTTCAATTTTAATTTACGTTTACTTAAAATTAAGTTAATAATTTTCTATGCTTATTTTTTGGTAATTAAAAAAAATTAAAATGACATCTATTTAAGATTAAAAAATTATTGTTGGACAATTCTAAATAAATTTTATCCAGATAAATATTAGTTTTTCTAAAAGTATTATATTCTATGTTTTGGCTTACTTAACGGCCTATATTTATTGGTGCAAAATTTGATAGTTTAGTATGTCACACTTGAACTCGTTATGATTTTTGAATTTAACATTCCTATTCAATTTATCACTTTCATCAAATGATTTTATTTTATTTTCAAATATTCTTGTGTAATTTTAAATGGCCTTTTGTGTGACCTTTAAATTACTTTGATTTGCTTGTTGCACATTTTTCCAATAGATAAAATTAATTTTTTTACTTTTATGCTTATCTACTTTATAAATCAATAACAACTAAAAAGGTGGTTTGACTGAGGTGAAATAAACATCATTCAAATCATCTCGAAGAGCCCTATCCAAATAAATATTCATTTTTTATTTTTAAATATTTCACTTTTTAAACTTATCATATGTTTTATGATTTATTTTAAATATTCCTTATTAGATGTTTTAGGTTGTTTCATTTAATCTCCTTTGTATCTTGGAATTGAACATTCATAAATTATTTATCTAATTTATTAAAGTTTTTTTATTTGATTTAGTTATGTGGTAATGAATTTTTAAATCCTTTATAATGGTACATCTACATTGCTTAGATGTAGTTATATTATGCTACTTCAACTTTTCTCATTTCCATTTTAATATAAATTTTTTTAATATAAAAAAATTCTTTATTATATGTGCTTATTTAGTTTGGTAAACCATTATAACTCTAAATGAGCATTCATTGAGCTAATACAAACATTGTTTGACTAGCATAATGAGTTGTAGCAAATTAAATTTAATTTTCATATTTTTAAACATTATAGTTTTTAGGTTTTTAGTATACTTTATGAGGCATTTCATATCATACCTAAATTTATGACTGAGCATGTTACACTTGATATCATTAATTCATTTATAGCAGCTTTCTAGTACCATTTATCTCATTTCTTCAACTATTTAGCTTTTATTCCACTATATAACTATTTACCAGCAAATCACCTCTTCCATGACCTTAAAATGTCTTTGATTTAGTTATATCACATTGTTTAAAAGTATATTACCTAATTATAATAATATATTTACTTGATATTGTAATAAAAATTTATTTTTTATAACTTTTTCTGTTAGGTAATTCCTATTAATTACAAATAACATTTGATTAAGTCAAAATAAACATCATCCAATGCATCTTGAATAACTCAATCATGACACTTAATTAGCGAAATATTTGATAATATATTAAGTCACACTCGTCCTCCTAGATATCTTAGAATGCAAGTCTGCACTACAACATGTCTCATTTCATCAAATTATTTTGTTTTGTTTGGTTAATTTTCTATATAACTCTACATATATTTTCATGTCACATCTATGTTACTTTAGTTTTATTATATCGTTTACTTCGATTTATCTCATTTTAACTTCATACAATATTTTTATAACATTAAATTTAAAAACAAATTACCTTTTTTCATTATTTATTTTTATAACTCAAAATAATTTCAAATATAGTCTAGTCAAAATAAAACAATTCTTATTGGTCATGGTGAAGAAGATCCACCCAAAGATATATTAATTTTTAATATTTTTATTTTTTTAATTTTTTAAGTCTTGGCATCTTTTTCTAGAGTTTTCGATTGCTTCCATATTTTGTAGTTCCGGTTGGTACACTTAATCCCCTTGGTACCTTGGAATGCAATTTTGTTGTAAGAAACTCTGGAGTTCTTATTATGTGACCATACATTACTTTGATTTGTTTGTTATATTACCTTGATTATGCTTTGTTATGTTGGGTCAATTTTGACAAATTTGGCTTTAATTAATACATACACAATATTATAAAAATGTTTAATCCTTATATATGCTTTAGCTTTTTATAATTTCTAATAACTCTAATGGAGGTTTTATTGAGGTAAAAAAACCATCATTAACCTTTCTCTTTGAGCTCTATCTAATTATATTTTTGTCTTTTTTCTATGGTTTTTACATGCATTATTATATGCTTCAATTTTTTCTTGATTTGATGATCGAAAATATTTAATTCAAAACTCTTAGTATTTTTTAATGTGATTTTTTTAATAGATTTTTACTTAATTTCATCAAATGTTTTGCCTTTATTTATGTATGTTATTATGTTACAAGAAATCATCTCTTATGTGGCCCTTACATGACTTTGATTTGATTATATTATATTTCTTTAATTTAACTCATTTTTTATTTTTTTATTTATTTATTTAACATCAAAATAATAATTTATTTTTTTATATGCTTATTTACTTTCGTAATTTAAAACAATTCAAAACAAGGCTTGATCAATATGAAACAAATTAATTTTTATATTGAATTTTTTTAAGTATTTTATTTTTTAGTTTTTTTAGCACTCTAAAGGCATCATTTTTAATTGTACTAGATTTGATGATGGAGAATATTACACTCAATATTTTTAATATCAAAGAATTTATCATCATCATGTTGTTTATCTTATTTCATCAACTTTTTTATTTTCATTTGATTACATTACTATTTGACTCAAAATCTTCTATGACATGATTATTACTTGTCTTTGACTTCATAGTATTACATTACTTTGAATTATCTTATTTTAGATCTTACATTTACTTAATATTAAAATAATAATATATTTTTATTTATTACTATCTACTTTCATAATTCTTAGTAATTCAATAGATGTTTGATTGAGATTTAAAAACTTGTGTTGGACTGATTTACAGGAACTATAACAAATTCAATATTCATTCAAGCATATTTAAAATTTATTTTTTTAGGTTATTAGTACGTTTCACAAGATATTTTCAATCTGAGACGATTTGATAGTCGATGACATTGCACACGATTGCCTTAATATTTTATAAAACCTTATCTATATAATTTATTAGATCTTTTAGAATGTTTTTCTTAATTTTGTTATATTTCTGTTAACTTTATATCTCTTCTTGTGTGATGTACGCTTTGCTTTTGTTTTGTTTACTATTATATAACTTAAACTTTTCTTATGTTTAGCTTCAAAATATATTTATTTTAAATTAAAATGATAACATTTGACTATTGATTCTTGTTTACAATGTCTCTTTTTCATAAATCCAAATTCGTTCAACAAAGACAAAATGAACATTTCAAACTATACTCAAAAAGCACTATTGAATTAATAATTTATTTTTAGATTTTTTCCATGGTTTTGGAATAATTTATGAGTCATTTTAATTCATATCTGATTTATCAATGAATGATGTTACACTTGATCTCCTTAGTGCCTTGGAATGCTACTTTTGTTCACAATTTGTCAATTTTTCAAAACTTTCACTTTAACTTGGTTATATTACTATGTAAATCTTTGATTAGATAATATTATATTGCCCCACTTAATCTAATCTCAGTTTTTAAATACATTTACTTAATATAGAACTCATAATTTATTATTCTTTATGTTTATTTGCTTTGATAATCATCATAATTCAAAACAAGACTCATTCAAGGCAATACAATTATTATTGGCAATATCTCGATAAGGTCTATCTATGAAATGTTTCTTTTTATACTTCTAAAGCTTTTGTTTTTAAAATTTTGTCATCCTTTATGAGATATTTTGATTAGAACTCTTTTTGAGAATAGAGAATGTCACACTTGATCTATTTAGTATCCAAGATTATAGCTTTGTGATATACTCTCTAATTTATTCAACGTTTTCACTATGAATTTGTTATATTTGTATGTAATTATAGATCACCTTTCCTATGACCTTTATATTGTTTCAATTTAGTTACATTACTTTTATTTAGTTTACCGCATTTTAGCTTTAATTTAGATAAATCAATATTTAAAAAAGATATTCTTATCATATATCTTTATTTATTTTGGACACTTCACAAATATTTTGAATGTGTTCTTATTAAGCAGAAATGCTATTGGAATAATCTAGATAAGCTCTATTCAATTTAATATTCATTTTTATATCTTTAAATATATTTTCTAAGATTTTTTCATGCTTTAGGATACACGATGATTTTTGCCGTATTTAATAATTGAGGATTTTTCATTTGTTCTTCTTAACATCTATGAATGTAACTTTATAGTATAAGTCATCTGATTTTATTTTAAAAAATTGTGGATTTGTTTATATTATTAATCATTCCAGATCTTCCTTTCGATCACGTTTATAACACTTTGATTTTGTAATATTAAATTAGTTCAATTAATCCCATTTTAGTTTTATTGTGTATTGACTTAATATTAAAACAATAACACATTATATTTGTTCTTCTTTACAAATTTAATTCATAGTAATTCCAAATGACATCTAATCAAGACAAAAAATAAGTCATTCAAGTAAACTCAATAGACTCTATCAAATTAATTTTTAATATCAATATCTTTAAATATTTTATGTTTTAATGTTTTTGCTTAATTTCAGAGGCATTTCAAATCATACTTGATTTAACATTTGTAAATGTTACACTAAATCTACTTAGTGTCTTGGAATGCTTCTTTCGTTTAAAATTTATCTTGTTTCTTCAAAAATATTTCTTTAATTTAGCTATATTTCTATATAACTCTATATCTTGTATCATGTCAAATTCTATTTTTTTTATATTATGTTATTTTAGTTTTAGTCATTTTGGCTTCAAATTATATGTATTTCATATTAAAATTTTAATTTGATACTGTTTACTATAGTAATTCACTATACATCCAAACATGTTTCAATTAAGTTGAATCAAATGTTTTGGATTATAACTCAAAATAACAATTAAACTAACTATTAATTTTTATATTATTAAAAATTTTACTTTTTGAGTTTTTGTTTCTCTTTAAAATTTTTTTTCAATTCACGTGCGATTTGTTGATTGATGATGTTACACTTGATCTTTTTTTAAAACTTTTTACTTTGATTTGCCTATATTACTTTTTTAACTATTTCATTTTGTAATATTACATTACTTCAATCATTCTCATTAAGGTTTTATTATGCATTTATTCAATATTAAACTAATAATGTATTATTATTTATTTTTATTTACATAAGCAATTGTTGTAATTCCAAACAAGCTTTGCTCATGATGAAGCAACAATTATTTGATAAGTCATGATGAGCTCTATAAAAATAGATTCTTTTTTATATTTTTGAATTTTAGGTTTTTATAAGTTTTGGAATGCTTATGAGATATTTTGATTACAACTATTTTTGTTAATTTATGATTTTACCATTGATTTTTGTAGTATCCTAGAATTCAATTGACCTACTATTTATTTCATTTATTCAAAGCTTTTCAGTTTGATTTGGTTCTATTTTGACGTAATTGTAGATCATCTTTTGTACGACCATTACATTAATGTAATTTAGTTGTATAACATTACTTTAATTTATCATATTTTAGCTTTGATTTTGACATACACAATATTTAAAAAATAATTTATGATTATATATGAATTTTTATTTTTTGCAATTCACATGTATTTTGAATGTTGTTTGACTAAGAAAAAACAAATGCCAATGGAATAAACTTGATGAGATTTATCAAATTAAATATTATTAAATATCTTTTTTAATATTCTTTTTTCTAGGGTTTTGGCATGTTTTATGATATATTTTGAATTATGTAGTATTTCATTCAATCTTCTTTGTGCCTTTGAATACAACATTCCTATAAAATTTATAAAATTTTATCAAAGTTTTTTTGGTTATAATCATATGTCACTCTAATTCTTCTCATGTGTGACCTTTGTAAAAAAAAATATTTTATATTAAATTGGTTCAATTTATCTAATTCAAATTTTATTATATATTTTTCAAATATTGAAATAAAAAGTCAATTTTTATGCTTCTAAATGAAGTTTAATTGAGAAAAAAATAAAAATTGATTGAACAAACTCAACGTACTTTATCAAATTAAATTTTAATATACTTTTAAACATTTTAATGTTTTTAATGTTTTTCCCAGTGTTGAGAGTCATTTAATATCATACACTATTTAACATTCATGAATGTTGCACTCAATCTCATTACTACCTTAGAATATTGCATTCTTGTTCAATTTATCTTATGTCTACAAACCTTTTGCTTTTATTTGGTTATGTTAATGTTTCACTTTAAATATCCCTTCAAGTGACCTTTGCTTCTTTTTCATTTGGTTATATTAGATTCCTTCATTTAATCTCATTTTAGCATTAACATATAATTACTTAATATCAAAATTCTGAATTATTATTTTTTTATAATAAAGTAATTCAATAATTTCCAATAATTTTAAATACGATTTGATGAAGATGAAACGAATATCATTAGTCTCATCATGATTAGCTCTATCCAATTATATATTCGTTTTGATTTGCTTGAACATTATATTTTCTTTAATTTTAGTTTTTTATTAAGTCTTTTGATTAGTACCACGTTTGACAATCGATGATGTTGCACTCGATCCCTTAAGCATATTGGAACGCAGCTTTGTCACACTAAGTGACTCTAAATCTTCTCCCTTATAAGTTTTATATCATTTTGATTGGATAATATTATGTTTCTACAATTTATCACATTTAAGCTCTAATAAATATTTGCATAATATTAATCTAATAATTTATTATCATTTCAAATTACTTTTTTTTGAAACATCTCAATGCGCTTTATCCAAAAAAATATTTTATGAGATGTTTGTATTTGTGCCATATTTGATAAACTTGATCCTCTTCGTATTGTAGAATGAGACATTTTTGTGTATTGTCTCTTTAAAATTTTTTACTTCACTTTGGTTGTGGTACAATGTTGGATTTACATCTTGCATGATGATTGCATTACTTTGACTATTTTATATTACATTACTTTAGTTTATGTCAATTTAGTTTTAATTTTGATATACTCATTACTAAAATAATAATATATTATCCTATAGGTTGAGGTGTTATCTTAATTCTCAAAATTCTAAATGAGGTCACATTGAGATCAGAGAAAGATTATTGGACTCATCTCAATGCACTCTATCCAGTTCAGTATACCCTTTTATATTTTTTTTTATATTGTATCTTGTAAAGAAACTTTCTTTTACAATTTTGAAATTCTTCAAATGTTTTAGTTTTATTTGGTTATATTATAAAATAACTCTAGATGTCCTCTCATATGAAATTTATATAGTTTGGAATTTATTATATTATTATTTTTAATTGGTATGATTTTAGTTTTTATATTTATTAAACTTATAAAATAAACATAAATTTAATACTAATTATGTTTACATAATTTTGTAATTCATAGAAAATAAAAATGAGGTTTGATTAACTGGAAGCAATTTTTTTGTGTAATTTATTTTTAAGGGTTTTTGTATGTTTTATAAGAAAATTTGATTCGCAAATTTTTTATGATGATGGATTATACCATGAATCATGTTAGTATCTTGGAATGCAATATTATTATATAATTTATCTCATTTCTTAAATTATTTTTTTAATTAACAATATCATTACGAAACTACAAAACTCTTGCAATGTGATATTTACAATATTTTTATTTTGTGTACTCAATTTTTTAATTTATCGTATTTGATTTTTTTTTAATACTGAACTATTTAATTTTAGAATAATAATTTTTTATTATTTATGTTTATCTATTTTCATAAATCTTAATAATTCCAAAGAAGTTATGTTCAAATCGAAACAAATATCATTGGTCTCAGCTCGATGAGCTCTTTCCAATTATATATTTATTTTTGTGTTTTCAAATAATTTAGTTTTTATTACTTTGACATATTTAATGGGATATTTTGTTCCATAATTTAGTTTTTATTTTGACTGCTACCAACCTCAATCCCTTTAGTAATTTTGACTATGGATTTCTTATAAAATTATTTATTCATGTATTGCACCTTTGAATTGGTCATATTACTATGTAACTCTAATTCAATTCTCTTGTACCTTTTTATCACTTTAATTTTTCTATATTATATTGTTTCAATTTATCACATTTTTGCTTTATTATATATTTTCTTCATACAAAAATTATAGTTTTTTGTTATTTATGATTATTTATCTAGTAACTTGTTGTGATTCCAAATAAAGATTAATTTAGATGAAGTAGATATTGGTTGACTCATCTTGATGTTCACTTTCCAATCAAATATTCATTTTTATAGTTTAAAATATTTTTATTTTTAGGATTTTAATTGCTTTACTAGGCATTTGGATTCCAAAATTACTTAATGATTGAGGTTGTTACACTCGATCTTGTATCTTTTATGTTACTTGTCTTTGAAATTTGTCTCCTTTCTCCAAATTTCTCACAAAAATTTTGAAATTTACAACATAACTCCAAATCAACTCTTATGTGTCCATCACATCACTTTGATTTAGTTATATTACAACTCTTCATTCTATATTATTTCTTTAAATATATACATGTTCTTAAAAATAATAATTTATTATTATTTATACTTATTTTTTTAAAATTATATGCAATATTTTCAAATGGAATCTAATGGAGTTAAAAAATGTTGTTGGACTCGTCTCGAAAAGCATTACATGATAAAATATTTTTATTAAAATTTTCAAACACTTTATTTTCTAAGCTTTTTTAAGATTTTAGGAGCCATTTCTATTTGTTTATGATATAATGATTGAGGATCTTACATGTATTCTCTTTTTATATTAAAATTCGACTTTCTCAAAAAATTCATCTAGTTTCTTCAAAAGTTTCACATTTACTTCATTATGTTACCATGTAACTCTAAATCTTCTATCATGTAATTTTCAATTGCTTTTGTTTAGGTGTATTATACAACCTCAATTAATCTCATTTCATTTTTTTTATAAATTTACTTATTGTCAAAAAAAATCATTTCTAATTTTTTATGTTGAGTGACTTTGGTAATTTGTGTTAATTTTATTTAAAGAATGATCAAAATGAAACAAACATCACTGTGCTTAACTTGAAAGGCCCTTTCTAATTAAATATTTATTTTTTAGCTTTTAAATATCCTTATAAAATTTTTTCATGCTTTAAAAAATATGTTATTTAGTAAATAATTTGATAATCGATGATGTTACACTTGATCATCTTACTAACTTTGGTTGTAGTTAACTCACATAATTTATCTTTTTTCTTCAAAACTTTTACTTCTATTTGGGTATATTCTATGGAAACTCTAATTCTCCTCTGATGTGAACTTTGTAACACTTTGATTTGGCTATTTTATATTGCTTACAAGCATCTAATTTTAATATTAATATATATCTTCTTAATATTAAAATAATTATAATTCTACTTTTTGCTTATTTAATTTCATAATTAGTAGTAACCCCAAACATGGTAAATTAGAGAAAATAAACCTTATTTCATTCATCTTGAAGAAATCTATCTGGTTAAATATATATTTTTTAAAATTTTAAAAAAAATTATTTCTTTTTTCGGGATACTTTATGACACAATTTTATTTGTGCTTCATTGATGATCTAGGTGTTGCACTTAATAAATTTATTTTCTTAGAATGCCACTTTTTCATGCAATTTTACTCATTTATTCATGTGTTTTTGCTTCGAATTGGTTACTATGAAAGTCTATCGTCTTATAGTGTGACCTTGGATTGCATTAATTTATTTATATTAAACTATTTAAATTTTCATTTTTAAATTTAATATATCTTTACTTAATATTAAATAATTATTTATTTTTATTTATGTTTATTTAACATTGAAAAAATGTATCTATTTAAAACATGTTCTAAGACTTATGAAACAAATGTTGTTGGATTTGCCTTGATGAGATCTATCCCATTAAATATTCATTATCATATTTTCAAATATTTAATTTCTAATGGTTTCTCATATTTTGCAAGACATTTTATTTTGTACTTTATTTAATGATTATGGATATTACACTCAAACTCCTTAGTTTCATGTAATCCATCTTTCATATATAATTTATGTTATTTGCTTCAAGTTTTTTCTTGGATCTACTCATATTACTATGAAATAGTTATTCTTCCATCATGTGACCTCTTTCTATTTGATTCAGATATATAATGCAGCTTGAATTTTTCACACTTCAACTTTACTAAATATTTACTAAATATAAATTCAATTATCTATTATTATTTATCATTATTTCTTTAATAATTTGTTGTAGCTTCAAATGAGTTCTAATCGATAGGAACAAATGCAATGGTAACATATTAAGGTGCTTTATCATTCAAATAATCATTTTGTACTTAACAATATTTTATTTTTTTAGGGTTTCATCATGTTTAAGAGACATTTGATTTGTACTATATTTGATGATCAAGATGCTATGCTTAATCTCTTTAGTACATTGGAATGCAACTTTACCATATGGTTTATCTCATTTCTTTAGTTTGATTTAGTTTTGTGACTATGTAACTTTAATACCCTTATCACGTGTCTTTTACTAATCTTTTATTTGGTTATATTACATTAGCTTAGCTTAACAAATTTTATCTTTAACATATATTTGATTTGTATTAAAATAATATTTTTTATCTAACCTTTTTTTAATTTGGTCATTCATAGTAATTTTAATCAAGGTTTGATCAAGACATAATAAAGGTTGTTGGACTCCTCCCAATGAACTCTATCTGATTAGATAAATATTTTCATATTTTTAACTATTTTTCTACCTTTTTTATTATTTATCAGTCATTTTTACTCATACCTGATATGATAATTGAGGATGTCGCATTAAATCTACTTAATATCTTGAAATGCTACTTTCCTATATAATTTATATTATTTGTTCAAATCAAGATAAAAAAAAATATTATGGCACTCATGTCAATGAACTCAATCTAATAAAATACTTTTGTATATTTTTTATGAAATTTATAGTTATTAAAAATTAAAAACATATCTTGGTGAAGAAATTATACAAATTATGTAAATTACAGTATTCCTCTCTTATTTCATCTAAATTTTTCATTTTTAAAAATTTTTAAAGCTTATTACCTAAATTATAACTATTGTTTATGAGGCATTTTAGCTCATCTAATTTAATAATTTAAGATGTAACAATTGTTGTCCTTAGTAATCTTAGAATGCTAATTTATCAAACATTTTATCTTATTTTTTAAAAGTTTTCATTTTTTTGTTATATTACTTTCCTTTAGTTTTTATAGTGTTATTTTTAATTTATTTTTACTTAAAATTGAAATAATAATTTAGTGTCATTTATGCCTATTTTCTTTATTTTCTTGTAATAATTCAAAAATAGCTCCAATAGAGACCAAATGAACATTGTTGAACTCATCTCTACCTTCTATATTGAATTATGTATTTACTCTTGTTATTTTTAAATATTTATATTTTTTAGAATTTTTGGTTGTTTAAAATGTTATTTTTAATTTTAACTTATTTGATGGCAAAAATACTTTACAATCTATCCACTTAATGTCTACGATTATAATTTTCCAATATCATTTTTTTATTTCTTCGAATTCTTCATGTTTAATTTGTTATATTTGTATGTAACTATAAATTTGTAGTCCGTGTCCGTTACATTACTTTGTTTTGGTTATATTATATTATTCCATTTGACCTAATTTTAATGTTAATATATATTTGAGTATTATTAGAAATTATAATATATTTATCTTTTGTTTATTTAATTTTATAATATGTAGTAATTTTGTAGGAGATCAACTCGAGATGACGCAAGAGTCATTAGACTCATTTCACGAGCTCTTCCTATTACAATAAAACTCCTTAATATATTGGAATGTAGAATTCTTCTATAATTTATCCCATTATTTTAAAATTTTCATTTTTGTTTGGTTACATTACAAGGTAATTTTAAATTTCTTCTTGTTTAGTACTAACATCACTTTTGCCCAGTTATATAACGTTGACTCAATTTATGTTATTAACGCTTTAATTTTTATATACTTAATATTTGAAAGAAATTGTTATTATATATGTCTATTAAATTTACAAATTTGTAATAATTCCAAAATAGTTTTGTCTAAGATGAAACAAAAACCATCGATCTCTTCTAAATGAGCTCTATCAAGTCAATTATTTTTTATTATATTTCAAAATATTTTATTTTCTTTGGCTTTTAGCACCTTTTATGGGATATTTTTATTCATAGATAATTTATAATAAAGGATTCTATATTATCTCCTAAATGTCTTGGAAAGTGAGTTCATTTATTATTTATCTCATTTCTTCAAATTTGATAGTTTTAGTTTCTTACATTATTATTTAACTATAAGACTCCTCTTATGTGATCTTTATAAAAATTTGATTTTTTATAATAAATTCATTCCATTTATTTCATTCTTATCATAGATAAAATAAATTACTTCAGTTTTAAATTAATAATTTATTATTAGTTATATATATAGATTTTTCCTTTGTAATATTTTAAAACAATATCCTACAAAGATGGAAAAAATGACCTCAAAATCATATTAACAAGCTACTTCGAACTTAAAACAAATATTTATATTTACAACTATTTATTTTCTAGTATTTTGATATCTTTATAATACATTGTGATTTGCAACATATTTGATGATCTATTTTGGTGCACTTGATGTCTTATCTTGGAATGAATATTTACCATAGAATTTATCCCATTTATTCAAAAGTTTTGAATTTATTCAGTCATCTTATTATGTAACTCTAAATCCCAACTTGTGAGACTTTAACATCCCATCTATTTAAGTATATTTCACTGCTTAAATTGAAAATAATAAGTACTTATTACAGATGCTTTTGTATTTTTTTATTCAAAGTAATTCCAAACGATGTAACCAATAATTTTCGAATCAATTAGATAAGATCTACACAAGAAATTATTCACTTTAATATTTTTAAATATACAAATTCTTTTATGGTTTTGGCCTGTTTAATGTGAGATTCCGATTCACATTTTATCAAGTAATGAAGAACGTTACATTCAACATCTTAATATAATGGAATGTTTCTTTCCTATTCAATATATCTGTTTTCCTAAAATTTTTTGCCTTGATATAGTAATATTAATTTGCAACTAAATCTACTTAGTTGTAACCTTGCATCTCTTTGACTTGGATACATTATATTCCTTCAATTTATCCTATTATAAATTAATTATATATTTAATTGATATTAAAAATAATGATTTTTTAATTTTTTTTTTCTACTTTGAGAATTTATAGTAATTTCGAATTATGTCTCACATAAACAATACAAATTTCATTAGATTTTAATAGTTGAGGATATTACACTCGATCTCCTTAGTGTTGTGTATTGTAGCTTTCTAATGTAATTCATCTTATTTCTTCAAAGTTTTCAATTTGATCTACTTATATTACTATGAAATGCTAATTCTTCTATCATTTTTTTTATCATTTCAATTTAGCTATTACATTTCTTAAATTTATCTCACCTAAGCTTTATTATATAGCTACTAAATACAAAAATTAAATTTTATCATTATTTATGATTCTTTGTTTGATAACTTATAGGAATTTCAAGCGAGTTATAATCGGGATGAAACAAATATAGTTGGAATCAACTCAATGAGCTTTATTGAACTATGCACTCATTCTTATATATTTTAAATATTTTATTTTCTATGTTTCATCATTTTTACAATTCATTTTGATTCATACATTATTTTACAATCCAATTGTTACACTTGACCTCCTTAGTATCATGGATTATGATTTTCCCATGCAATTGATCCCATTTCCTAACAAGTTTCACATTGATTTGGTATGCAACTATGAACTTTCATTGTTCTTCCATGTGACTATTACAAAAAATTTATTTCGTGGCATTTCATTGTTTGAATTTTACATATTTAAACTTTAGTACATGTTTTCTTAATATTAAAGTAATACATTTTTATTAGTTATGTTTTTAATTTGGTAATTCATTGTTATTATAAACGAGGTTCGATCAAGGAAAAATAAGCATTGTTTGACCCATCTCAAACTGCTTTCTACTTGGATGTACAAACTTATATTTTTAAATATTTTATTTAAGATTGTTTTGACACAATTTATAAGCCATTTCAAATTGTAGCCAATTTGACAATCAAGAATATCATTATTGATCTGCTTAGTATCATAGAATCTACTTTCCATGCAATTTACCTCTTTTTTCAAACTTTTCATTTTAATTTTGTTATATTAGTGTGAGGCACAAAATTGCCTTTTATATGACTTTTACATCACGTTGATTTAGTCATATTATATTTCTTTAGTTTATCTTATTTTTGCTTCATTATATATTTATAAATTTTAAAATAATAACTTATTATTCTTTGAGATTTATTTTAGTTATCAATTAATGATAATTCTAAATGATCGAGAAGAATTAAATAACACTAGATATCTTGAAATGTTATTTATTTTCAAACATTTTCAAGTATTAGATTTATTATTGTTTTTTCATGCCTTACGAGGCATTTTGATTTGTATCTAACTCGGCAAACAAGGATGTTATGCTTAATCAGCATAATATCTTAGAATGAATCTTTCTTACACAAATTATTTCATTTTTCAATTTTTTTTAATTTTTTTATATTACTATGGAACTCAAATTTCCTCTTATGTGATTTTTTTATAGGTTTTATGTCTATAGTATCTTGGAATGAATTTGTTTACCCAATGTCTCATTTCTTGAACTTTTTAACATCTATATAATTATATTGATATGAACATCTAAATTTACTTTTGCATAACTTTTTCATCACATTAATTTGTTATATAAATTTGCTTCAATTTAACTATTTCCAATAATATTATTTCTTTAATTAATGTCAAAATGATAACTTGTAATTGTTTATGATTATCTATGTCGGTTATTCGTAGAAATTCAAAACGAAGTCCAATTGAGTTGAAACAAAATATTTTGGGACATGTGTTAATGAACTCAATCTAATTAAAAATCCTTTTATTAAATAATTTATTTTTCAATTGTTTTAACATGCATTACGAGCTTATGATTCACTTTATTTAATGATTGAGCATGTTATACCTTCTTTGGTATCTTAGAATGAAATTTTCATATATAATTTAAATCATTTCCAATACTTTTTTCTATTGATTTTGTTATATCACTACATAATCTAAGTCTCGTCCCATTTGACTATTATAAATAATTTATTTTGTTATATTACACTAACTCAATTTGTCTTATTTTTTCATTAATGTATATTTATGTAATATTAAAATAATAATATATAATTACTAATGCTTATGTGTTGTTCTAATTTGAAATAATTCTGAGTTGTACTAGATACAAACAATTGCCTTAAGCTCATCTCGATGAATACTATTGTATTAAATATTATTTTTTATATTTTAAAATATTTTATTTTTGAGGGTTTTCATAAGTTTTTGTGAAGATTTTCAATTCATATGTAATTCGTTGATCAAAGACATTAAACTGAATGTCCTTGGTGTTTAAGAATTCCATTTTCTTACATAGTTTGCCTTATTTATTCAAACTTCAATATATATTTACTTAATATGAAAGTAATAGTACTCTATTAATTGTGCTTATGTTCTTTGATTATTCAAAGTAATTACAGAAAATGACCAATTAATACAAAAAAAACCTTTTTTTGGACATAACATGGTGTGCTATTTAAAAATAAATAATCTTTTTTATTATTTTGAATAGTCTAATTTTTGTGGTTGTTTCATATTTTAAGCAACTTTTAGATTTGTATGTGATTAAAAAATTAAGAATATCATACTTGCATCTTTAATATACTGGAATATAATTTTCCTAAATTTATCTCATGTATCAAATTACTTGCTTTGATGTGGTCACACCAAATTTCTTACCTTGCTTTTATTATATACTTAACAAAAACTAGTTAAAAATTATTATTATTTACGATTGCTTATATTCACAATTAATAGAAACCTTAAACAATGTTTCATTGAGATCAAAAAATGTTGTTGTGCTAGCTTTAATGAGCGCTAACAAATTAAATACTCATTTTTTATTTTTTTTAAATTTTTTATTTTCTTATATATTTGCATGCACTAGAAACAATTTATATTCCAACTTATTTTGATGATCAATGATGTTATACTTAAACTCTATAATATCCTCAAATGCAAATTTTCCTTGCAATTTATCTCATTTCTTTAGGTTTTTAGGTTTTTTTTGTTGTTTTACTAGGGAACTCTAAATCTTCTCTTATGTAACCTCCACACAACTTTTATAAGTTGATGTAGGATTGCTTTAATTTATCATGTTTAAACATTACTACGTAATTAATTAATATAAAAATAATAATTTTTTATTTAGCATTTCATTGTAATTAGAAGAAGCTCATATCAAAGCAAAACAAACATCATTGAACACATGTCAATGAGATTTTTTTAGTTACTTCTTTATATTTTATGTTATCCAAACTTTTTTGTTTAAAGTTTGCAACTTTTAAGAAAATTTTTGACTTAGATAACTTTTTGGTAGATGATTTTTTACTTTATTTCTTTAGTATCATAGAGTTCAATATTCTTATATTATTTATAACATTTTGTTAAAGTTTTTGCTATCATTTGCTTATTATGGGAAGCAAAATGTCTTCTCATGTGACTTTATATCACCTTAGTTTTGTGATATTATATTGCTCTATTATGTCTTATATTAGCATTAACATTTACTTAATATCAAAATAATATTTTTTCATTATTTATACTTATTTAATTTTGAAATTCACTATACTGCAAAATTAGCCTCAATTGAGAAAAAAATTTCGTTCCAAATTTTTTTGACAATTTTGAAAATAAATATTCGATTTTATTTTTTTCAAAAATTTATTTTGGGGATTTTAGCATTCTTCATGAGATAATTCTTCATATATAACATATCCCATCTCTTAAAATTTTTAGCTTTATTTTGGTAATATTTCTATGTAAGTTAAAATTAAAGAATTATACTTCTTTTATTTTTAATGCTTATTTACTTTGGTAACTCTTAGAAATTCCAGAAGAGGTTGCATAAGAAATGTTACAATCATTCCTATAGATCTCAGAATTCAATTACAACAAACATATTATCTCATTTCTTTAGGTTCTTGCTTTTATTTTTTATAATACTTTGAATCTCTCAATTTCTACTCATGTGGACTTTGCATCACTTTAATCTCATATTACATTATTTCTATTCTTCTTATTTTTTATCTAATTGAAATTTAGTTATTTTTAAAATAATAATCAATAATTATTTAATTCTATTAACTTCTGTAATTTGAAAATATTCTAAACTAAGGCTAATCATGGTGAAACAAATGTCATTTGACTCATCTTGATGGACTCTATCAAATTAAATATATCTTTTTAAAAATTTAATTTTTTATTAATATTTTTTTCTATGTTATTTTGGGATTTTATTATTTGTATTTGGTTAGACAACGAAGCATTTTACACTTAAGTGCTTAGTATCTTGGAATATAAATTTGTGATGTAATATACCTTATTTTATCAAATCTTTTGCTTTGGTTCCATTAAATTATAGTGCAACTCCTCTTGTGCATCCTTTACATCACATTGGTTTTGTTACATAACATTTCTTCAATCTATCGAATTTCAACTTTAACATATGATTATTTAAAACTAATACTTTTTTATTATTAAAGCTTATTTACATTTGGTGAGTTAATTGAATATATGTTTTTATTCTTTTTGAATATTTTACTTTCTTATGTTTAAGTACCCATTATGAGCAATTTTCATTCATACCATATTTGATGTTCAAAGAAGTTTCACTTGACCTTTTTACAATGTTGAAATGCACCTTTAAAATAAAATTTATCTCATTTATTTAAATGCTTCACTTTCTTATGATTATATTACAATATAACTCCAAATTTCTTATAGGACAAATTTAATATGGTGACTCTTCTGTATGAGTTCTATCCAATTAAATAAATATTTTTGTATTTTAAAATATTTTATTTCATTTGATTTTTGCTTCTTTAGGAGAAAATTTTTAATCATACCCATAATCTCTTTATTGTTATGGATTATATCTTTCTCATATAATTTAATTCATTTATTCAAATTTTTGTAATTTTATTTAGTTAAATTACAATGAACTCCATTTTCGTTCTCACGTATCATATTCATCAACTTGACCCAATTATATTGTAATGTTTTCGTTTATCTTGTTTCTACTTTATTTTGTATTTACATATAATTAAAATAGTAATTTTTTATTTTTTGTGCTTAATTACTTTGCCAATGTCTAATAATTTGTAATGACGTTCTATCAAGACAAAAATGCCACTGCATCTTGACTTCCTTTATGAAATTATATATTCATTTTTTATATTTTTGAGCATCATAATTTTCATGACTTTGGCATGCAATACGAGATATTTTTATTACAACCTGAATTGATGATGGATGATGTTATAGTCCATCTTCTTTGTGTTCTAGAAAGCAACTTTATTGTATTGTTTATCTCATTTTTTTTTCAAATTTGCTTCTATCAAATTGTTATTTTACTGTATCACTCCAATGCTTCTTTCATGTGGCCAATATATTGCGTTAGTTTGATATCATTACATATCTTATATTTATCTCATTTCAACATTAATATATATTTGCATAAATTAATTTTCGAAAATTATTTATTCTAAATAACTATAGCAATTTATTTTTGCAAAAAAAGAAATATTTAGTCTTATATTTTTCAAATATGTTTCTTCTATGGTTTTTGATTGATTTACTAGATAGTTAATTCTTAGATAATTTAATGGCTGAAGATATTACACTCGATCTTTTTAATGTCATTCAATGAGAGTTTCTTATAAAATTTCTATCATTTCCTAAAATGTTTTTTTGGTCATTTATATTCTTGTGTAACTCCAAATCTCCTCTCATATGACATTTATGCCCCTTTGATTAAATTATATTACATCTCATTATTTAATCTTATCTCAACTTTAACATACATTTTCTTAAAATTAAAATTAATTATTTTTTATTTCTTATTTAATTCTACAATTCCCTTGTTACACCCCATTTTTTCCTAGGCTGATTTTTGGCATATATTTTTTTTTTTTTTTTTTTTATATAGACAGCTCAGATCGTCCCATACCAACCTGAGTAGCCTACGAAAAACATAGGATATAACACATCATTACACACCTACTTTCCTTAACAATGTGGATCCCATCTCTCGGGTACACCGTCAAATCAGGATTCATGACTCCTGAATTAACTGATGAACTCGCGCAATGTTACTCCTACTAGACCCAATACTCCTAACCCATACTGGTAGGAGAACCGATCTAATAGAAGTCTAAACCCCCACGGTTAAGTTCCATAGTCATGTAATGACCTCACCATCAAAAATAAAATACATAACATCCTCAGATAAAATATGGCACTCCACACACTATACTACCAAGGCAATAAAGTAAAACAGTGAATGGAAACTACATCACAAGAATAAGATCCAAGTCCAACAAATACAATATCATCCAACTAGATACATAAGTCAGAATCACCCTCACATATTACATGACATAAGGATAACAGTCTCCCTGAATACATCCAATAGTATCAATCACACTAACCAAAATGTCTCAGAAAATCACAGATCAGATATCCTCCATTAGCCTGCTGACAACGATCCCACCTAATCTGGGTGGCGTCAAGGCTGTCGAGCCGCTGGAAAAATATAGATAATAAAGGAGTGAGCTACGCCCAGTAGGAAAGACAGCTAGTAAAAACTCACATGCAAGAGAAGGATAATAGCAAGAGTATAGGAATACAGCATAACAATGTAGGGTGGAAAGGCACTCTCAGTCCCAGACTCTGACCAACCACAGTCACCCCAGTCACGCCAGAGTAGCTCTCCTCTGGGCTTCCAGGTAGCATGCCAGTGGGATTGCCCATCTCGAAACATGCATGGCGCTTAGGCAAAGCATGCCAGTGGGATACGCCCATCTCGAAACACGCATCATAACGCCTAGCACCCGACACCTCAGCGTCTATATAGCATGCCAGTGGGATTGCCCATCTCGAAACACGCATGGCGCCTAGGCAAAGCATGCCAGTGGGATTGCCCATCTCGAAACACGCATCACAACCTAGCCTGGGGTTCCAGGTAGCATGCCAGTGGGATATGCCCATCTCGAAACACGCATGGCACCTATCAGTCACATGTATACTGTGGAAGCTAAGTCTGAACCGCACAGTTACCTACCACAACTACCCTAAAACATCATATAGGGTCTATAGTAGTCCGGTCCAATATGTCAATCTGTGAAATATGCCAACACTGAGTAAACTGACTCAAACCATGCCAATGCCATCCAAGCAACACAAACTGTACCAAAATTCTGACTATTCTGGTAGCACTTACCCAAGTGTCACACTTCCTTCCAACTAATCCAGCTGCACTGAATTTATGGATAATTTCCAACAGTCAATTTCAACTTGGCTATGTGATTTCCTAAAATCACCTTTTTCTCACTTCAGGAAATTTTTAAATTCCAAAATCAATTTCCGCCCTTTATCCATTCTCCGAAATTCGGAATAAATTTCCAAATAAAATTTAAATTCCACATATATCCTTTTTCCAAAAATTCGGATTAATTTCCGAAATTAAATTTTCCTCCGCGCCGCGCCGTTCGTCCGCGCCGAATCTCCTGAACCGGATCTCGCCACCGGTTCGAGTCTTCGCGCTGAATCGAGAACCCACCGGCCGAATATTTAATCCAAATTTCCAGCCGACGTTTAGCATTTAATTATTAATAAATATTGAATAATTACAATTACTTAATTAACTAGACCGTAATTAATCTAATCCATCTCCTTCCTCCGCCCGGCGCCCGCGAAACCCTAGCCGACGATTCCTCCGGAAAAATTCCGTTTTCCCCGTCGATTTCCGGCGACCGAGATCAAGGAGAAACAAAATCCGATGTTCGTACTATCCTAATGTTTCAATAATGCCACTAATTTCTAAGGTTCAATCAAAATTTCCGCCGAAGTTTCATCCGATCCCCATTTTAACAATCTATGAAATTAAACAAATTTAAGCATTTGATACTATCTTAACATGATTAAAGCACATAATCGAATCAACACATGCTCGGTAAAATTTCCAAATTCGGCGGGTATAATTTTCCGAAAACCCTAAAATGCTAAAATCAATAATTTGCATTAATCAATTTCAAAAACCACAATCCGCATGCTCCGGTAGTTATTTGCAAAATAATCCATATTTTTAATTTGCTAAATAACTAATTTAAATCTGAATTTCCTACCTAACTAAATTTTTCGGCAAAATAGAAATTTTCCAGAAATCCAAAAATTGTAAAAGACGCAAATTAGCATTCAACTAAGTCCAATTTTTCATCCACATGCTTGATTTCATTAGGCAAAATATTCCATGCTTTTAATTTCTACTAATTAACTAATTTAAAACCGAATTTCCTACCTTTCTTCTCCGGCGACGGTGAAGCTCGCACGCGACCAACCGCTGCTCCTCGCCGAACGAAACCGGTACCAATCGATTCTCCTCGGTCCCGCGAACCTCCAGGTATAAAAAGCCCCTTGAAAGGCTGCCGGAAAGTATCGCCGTTCGCCGGGAACACTTCGTCTCCGGCCAACGCTCGAAACCCTAACAGCCGAACAGTTTCGGTTAAATACCCCGTTTAAACCGGTAATAACCCGTTAAGAACCCATTAAGCGCCGGTTGACCTTCTAATAACACCACTTAACCCCGATCAGCCGGTTAATCTCCACCGTTGTTCTCGTCCGTCCGATCCACTTATCTGCGGCTTATCCAACCGCACGTGCAAACGCACTCGGCGAACCGCCCCCGCCTTCGCTGAACCGCTCCGGTCCGGTTCACGCGCGGTAAAAACCAAATTCCGGTTTAAAAATCTAATGGACCGATTTAAATAGATTTTCGAATTTCCAAAAATCCAATTAAACAGGAAAAATTACTTAAAAATTTCCTCGGTGCTCCGAAAAATCCCCATAAAATTTCAGAAATTCCAACATCCTCCAATTGAGCTCCTGGCTCATCCTACTGTCGATCTGAAATCATCCAAGCCACAATTGAATTATTGAACATTAAACATATAATATTTTACCGGTTATAACATCCCTATAATTACAAACATGGTCAGATTGGGATGAAATGAATGTCATTGGACATGCCTCATCGAGCTTCATTAGATTAAAAAAACTTTTATATTATTAAATAAATTTTTTTATGGATTTAGATGTTTTATAAGACACTTTGGTTCATACATTTCTTGACTAGCATAGATGTCTTAAGAGAAAATTAGAATTCAACATTCATGTGTAATTTATGTCATTTTGATAAGTAATATATATCATCATAAAGTTCAATTAATAAATTAATTTTATTCATTTTTCTTAACTATAACAATTCGCAAAAATTTCAACCGAGCACCAATCAAGACAAAAACATCATTAGGTTCATCTCAATGAGCTCTTTCCAAAAAATATTTAATTTTTTTATTTTTAATAGACATTTTTATTTGTAACTGATTTGATGATTTCAAGGGTTATACATAATTGCCTTAGTATCTTCAAAAATAATGTTTCCTTAAACTTCTTCTCATTTATATAAATTTTATTCAACTATTTTATTGTGTTATTTGGTGACTATAAATCCGTTATCATATAACCTTTTTCATCACTTAGATTTTGTTGTATTCTTTTACTTTGACATTTCTTATTTTAGCTTTAATATAAGAATTAATATTGAAAGAATTTTTTATTTTTATTTATGTTTATTTTAATTTAGTAATTTTTAGTAATTTCAAACTAGATCTCATCAAGATGAAGCAAATGTCATTGGACCCTTTACATTTGATTGCTTTAATATCGCTAAATAAAACTTTCCCATGCATATTTTTCTTATTTATTCGAATGTTTTACATTGATTTAGCTATGTTGTTATACAATAAAATTGTCTTCCAATTGACCATTACAAGATTTCATTTGAATAAATGCTTGAGTTTATATTGTCTTTGTTTTAATATTTATTTAATTATTATCAAAGTAAAAAATCATTATTGTTTATGTAAACTTATTTGTTATTTATAGCAATTCCAAATGAATAATGTTCATGATCAAGAAAACATCATCATGTTTGTTTGAACAAAATTTATTCAATTAGATACACATTTTCTTATTTTTTAAGTACGGCATCTTCAAGGGTTTTAGTAAAATTTATGAGGCATTTTTATTCATATATAGTTTGACAATCAAAGATTTTATGCTTGATCTCTTTCTTATCTTGAATTATAACTTCCACAAATAATTTATAACATTTCTTCAAATTGCTCAATTTAGTTTGGTTATATTGCTATAAACTTTATTTTTCATCTTGTGTGAGATTTGCATCATTTTGTATTGTAGAGCTTCAATTTATCAAATTTATTTTTTACTTTTGTTTATGCTTGGTTAAATTAGTAATTTGAAATAATTCTTATCATGCAACCTTTACATTTTCTTGATTTAGCTGTATTATAGCATTTCAATTTATCTTATTTGAATGTTAATACATATTTACTTAGTATTTAAATAATAATTTTTATTATTACTACTTTTTACTTTGTTCTATTGTAATATTTTCCAAATGAGTTGCAATTAAAAAATAAGACATCGTAGTGATCATCTTAATGAGATTGAACTAATTAAAAATTTATTTAATTTTTTTTGTATTTTTCATTGCTTTTAGAGCTCATTTGGTTTGTATCTAACTTGATAATCGAGAATATTATGGTTGATCACCTAAGCATCCTAGAATTCAAGCTTCTTGTATAATTTATATTATCTCTTCAAATTTTTCTGTTTGATTTTGTTATATTATATTGTTTCAATTTATCTCATTTAAATTTAACAATATATTCACTTACTATTAAAATAATAATTTATTGTTATTTAAGTATATTTATTTTAGTAATTTCTAGTAACTTTTAAAAAAATCCAATCTAAACAAGAAAAAAATCATTGGACTTGCCTCAACTAACTTTTACTAAATGATTATCTATTTTATTATTTTTAAAGATTTGTCTTGGAATTAGTAAAATTTATGAGATATTTCTTTTTTTACATGTTTTTTAGATCAAGGACATTAAACTTAATCTTTATAGTACTTCGGAAAGCAAAATTTGAATGCAATTTCACTTGTTTCTTCATAGTTTTTGCTTTGAATTTGTTATATAACTATGTAACTCTAAATGCCCTCTCTCGATGTAATTCCAAATGAGGTTCTTTTAAGATGAAATAGATGTCGTTGGACATGTCCCAACAAGCTTTATCCAATTAAATATTCTTTTTTTATTTCTATGGATTTTATTTTATTTTTTTTTTACTCTATATGAGAAATTTTTATATGTACTTATTTCATAATCAAGTTTCTTATGCTTGATGACATTAGTATCTTTGAATGCAACTTTCATATACAATATATCTAATTTCTTTAATTTTTTAGCTTTGACTTGGTTAAATTATAATTTATCTCAAAATCTTGCATATGTGACCTTTACATTGCTTTTATTTGATGTATTATATTTTCTTAGTTAATCTATTTTTTACATCTATATATCTATTTGAAATTAGAATAAAAACATATTATTATTAATGTGTATTTGTTTTGGTAATTCATAGTAACTCTAAACATTATGAGTTTGAGATAAAAAGAACATCGTTGATCTCATCTCCCTGATTTTTATTAAATTTATTATAGATTACAATATTTTTACTTTTTCAATTATTTGTACGATTCATGAGACAATCCGATTAATGCCCAATTTGACGATCGAGTAAGTTTTAATAAATCTCTTTAGGATCTTAGAATACATCATTCTCATAAACTTTGTCTCATTTTCCTAAATGTTTTGCTTTGATTGAGTTAAATTATTATGTAACTCAAAATCTACCATCATGTAACCTTGATATTACTTTGATTGTCTTATATTACATCATCTTAACTAATCTAGTTTTTACTTTAATGTGTATTTACTTGATAGTAAAATAATAATTTACTGTTATTTATGCTGAATTAATTTGGTAATTTGTAGTATTTCCAAACATAGTAAGATTAGGGCAAAAAAATGTTGTTAGACTCATCTCAATGACCTTTATTTAATTAAATAAATATAATTAGTTTTTAAATAAAGTTTTAGAGATATCCATGACTCACAAGACATGTTTCATACTGATTTAATGATCGCAAAAGTTATAATCAATCCCTTTACATTCGTGGCATTGCTCCTCCCTATACCATTTATCTAAATTTTTCAAATTTTTTTACTGATTTGATATATTTATTGTGAAACTCTAATTCTCCTCTCATAAAATCAATACATCACATTGATTTGGTGTTTTCATATGCCTTCAATTTTTCTTATTTTAACTCTGAAGTTTTTTTAGTTAATACTAAAAAAATAATTTGGAATTTATTTGTTCTTATTTACATTAGCACATCATAGTATTCTAAATAAAGTTTGATAGAGATGAAATCGAAATAATTAGACTTATCTCCATGAGCATTAGTTAAATATTTATTTTTTTATATAAACATTTTAATTTATATGTTCTTTTACATATTTTATGACTTATCTCTATTTGCACTTGCTTTGTTGATATAGAATGCAACACTCAATGTTCTTAGTATCGTGTAACAAAAATTTTTTAAAAACTTTCTCTTATTTTGATTTTTTCACCTGATTTTGTCATATTATTATGCAATTCTTAATCCTCTCGTATGTCATTATTTTGACTTTTCTATATCATAATACTTTAACATATATTTACTTATAATAAAAATAATAATTTATTATTGTTTATGCTATTATTGTTTGTTCATTTGATGCAATTCAAAAAATGTTTGATGGACATGAAAAACATATTGTTAGGCTCATCATAATTAGCTCTACCTAATGAAATACTCATTTATATTATATTATATTATATTATATTATATATATATATATATAATGTAGGGTTTTAGCATTCTTTATGATGAATTTCTATTTGTGTTAAGTTTGTTGATTAAGACAGTTATACTTAGTCTCCTAAAAATATTATAAGGAAATTTTCCTATATAATTTATATCATTTCTTCATATCTTTGTCTTTAGTTTAGTTAATTTGCAACATAACTTTAAATCTCTTATTATTTGGATTTTATATTGCATTTATTTGGTAATATTACATTTGAAAACATTGCCTCTACAACCTTTTCATAAATTTGATTCTTTTATATTAAACTACTTCACATTATCTCATTTTAGCATTAAAATATATTTTGTTATTATTTAAATAACTATTTATTATTATTTGTGATTGTTGTGATTACTAATTTATAATAATCTGTAACAAAATTTTATCTAGATAAAACAAACATCATTGTACTTGTTTCAATGTGTTTTATCTAATTAAATAATCTTTTAATATTTTAAATATTTTAATAGGGAATGCTTTATGTGATATTTAAATTAGTAACTGACTTAATGGTCGAGAATGTTGTAGTCAATCTCCTTAGTATCTTAGAATGATGTGTTTGATAAATTTGCCTTATTTGTTAAATTTTCTCGCTTTGATTTTCTATATTACAACGTAATTATAAATCTCCTCTTATGAAACAATTAGTTGCCTTTGATTTAATCATATTCTATTACTTCAATTTGTCTTATTTTATGATATATTTTATTATTGCTTACTATAAAAATAATTATTTATTGTTATTTATAGTTTTTATTTCATAATTTGGAGTAATTTTAATGAGTTCTCATTATAAAATCTATCTAAAGCTTAAACACATTAGAACTATTTTATAGGAATATTGTCTTAAATATGCTAAGGGAGACATAGGGTAACATCATCAATTATCAAATCTAATTTGAAAAAAACTTTCTCATATAGTGTAAAAAAAACTTAATCAAATAGATTATTTAAAAAAATAAAATAAAACTTTAATAAGGTATAGCTTATCTAGATGGGTGAATTATTTTTGTTTCATCTTGCTCAAACTTCATTTTGAAATTACCTTGAATTATCAAAACTAATCTATTTTAATAATAATAAATTATTAATTTAATAACAATTATATTTATATGAAGGCTAGAATGGTGTAAATGGAAGTAATATAATGTAAAAAAATCAAAGTGATATAATGGACAAAATAGAGGGGATTTAATGTTACATAGTAATATGGCAATCAAAGCGAAACATTTGAAAAAATAATATTAACTACATAAGAATGTTGTATTCTAAGATTAAAAGTAAATTGAGTGTAACATCATGTATTATCCCACAAGTTATGAATGCAATAACTCATAAAGAATGCCAAAACTTTCAAAAAAATATTTTAAAAATATTAAAAGTATATATTTTGTTACAAAGAAATTGTCGAGGAAAGTTTAATGATATTCATTTCATCTTGATCAAACCTCATTTAAAATAATTGCAAATAACAAAAGTAAACAAACACAAACAATTTTAAATTATTGGTTTAATATTAAGAAAATTTTTATTAAAGCAAAAATGATACAAATTCAAAGACATGTAGTGGTCACACAAGTGAAGATTTAGAGTTATATAGTAATATAGCCAAATCAAATAAAAATAATTTTATAAATCAGATAAATTTTAGTTGAAAGATACATCCCAAGATTCTGAGAAAATCGTGTGCAACATTTTTTATCGATAAATCAAGAGTGAATCAAAATATTTATTCAACGATACAAATTCCATAAAAGGAATATTTAATTGGATCAAGTTAATACACATGAATCATGCAATTTTAATCTCTTCTCAATGATACCACATTTAGAATTACAAGTTAAAGAAGAAAATAAGTATAAATAACAATAAATTATTTCTTAATAATAAGCTAATTATTGTAATATTAAAAAATCAAAATGAAGCAATGGTCACTTTAGAAGAGAGTTAGAGTTTCTTAGTAATAAAAAATAATCAGAGCTAATAAGTTGAACAACTGAGATATATTACACTTGGAAGGTATTCTTCATGAAGAAAATCAAGTGTAACAATCACAATAATCAAATTAAGTGGGAATCAAAATTTCTCATAAAATATAGTAATAATTTAGTAAAATAAAATACTGCAAACACATAACTGTGTATATAATTTTATGAAGCTCGTCAAAATATGTCCTAGTCAACATTTTTCCATCTCAATTAGACCACGTTTGAAATTACTATGAATTACAACATAAAAAAAACATAAATAAAATAAAATTATTACTTTAACAAGAACAAAATAAATATTAAAGATAAAATAGGATAAATTGAAGCAAAGTAATTTTGCCAAATCAAAATGACATAAAATCATATTAGAGAAGATTTCAAGTTACATAGTAATACATCATATTCAAAGTGAAACAACCAAAGAAATGGCATAAAATATGGGTGAAACTTGCATTCCAAGATATGAACAAAGTCTAGTATAACTTTCTTAGTCATTTAACCAAGCAAAAATATGAATCTCCCAAAAGTTAGAGAAACTTTAGAAAATAAAATATTTAGAAAGATAAAGAAGTATACTTAATTAGATAGAACTCATTAGGACAAACTTAACAACTTTTGTTTAACCAACATTGAAAAATGTTTTGAAATATGTTTAGCATCAAAATTAAATTACTATAAAGAATAACAAATTTATATTGTAAAGTCAAGTAAATACTTCTTAAAACTAAATTAAAAAAAGTTGAGGTAACATAATATTACCAATTAAGATGATATAAAAATCAAACGAGCAAAGATTTAAAGTTAAAAAATAATATAAGATAATTGAATTACAAAATGAGATAAAATTTATAAGAAAACTAAATTCCAAGTTGCTATCGAGATCAAGTGTAATGTTTTGATCATCAAATCTAGAAAGAATAATCATATTTCATTAAAAATACAAAATGCTTTAAAATAATAAAGAAAAAGAATATAAAATTTTCTTAATTACATTTACCTCATCGAGATGAGTGAAACAATAACTATTTCATCTTGTGTGGAACTTGTTTGGAAATATAAGGAATCAAAAAAGTAAAAAGACAAACTATAATAAAATATTTTTTCATATTAACTAAATAAATATGGAAGCTGAAATTAAGGAAAAAAAATTGAAACCATGTAATACATAAAATTAAAACTAATGTAAATGTCAAACAAGATGTGATTTGGTGTTATATTTTAAAATAAAAAAATAAAAGAAAAATAATTAATGGAAAGTAATAAATCATAATGGAAAGTTGCATTCCAAGACATTAAGTAGATTGAGTATAATCCCTGGTACACGGTATGATTCTAGTAAAGTTTGCTAAAATCTATAATTCTATAATGTTTAAAAATTAAAAATTGAATATCTAATTCATTAAAACTCATTTACAGGAACCAATAATATATGTTTCAACTAGCTCATGCCTAATTTGAAATTAAATCAAATTATAAAAATAAATAAGTTAAATTGAAGTAATATAACAGAAGAAAAAAATATTAATGTATGGTGGCATAAGGGTGAAGTATAGTTTGCTATAACAAAATGAAAAACATTTTAACAATCGAGATAGATTGTCTTATAATGTTACATACCAAGATATTAAGGAGTTTGAGTCTAATATCATCGCAAGTTGAAATGTCTCGTAAGGGATAAAAGAAATAAGAAAACTAAATAATTTAAAAATATAAAAATAAATATTTCATTCGGTAAAGCATGTAGAGGTGAGTCTAATGAGTTCTTTTCTCTTGATTACATATCGTTGAGAATTACTGCAAATTACCAAACTAAGTGAGCATCAATAATAGGAAGTTATTATTTTAATATGAAGTAAATTTATATTAAAGCTATAATTATATAAATTGAAGAAATATAGTGTAACAAAATCAAATCGATGTAGAAGCAACATAAGTGAAAAGTTTTAGTTACCAAATAATGTAACCAAATCAAGCAAAACATTTTAAGAATTGAGATGCATTTTGAAAGAAATTTGCATTCCACAATATTATGGAGATCGAGTACAACATACTATTCTAGCAAATCAGGTGTAAAACAAAAATAACTTGCAAAGAATTCCAAGATAATAAAAAATATTTTAAAAGATAAAATTTATTATATAGTTGGATAGTGCTCATTTGGATGATTTTAACAATTATTTGTTTCGCCTCTATTGAACCATATTTTTAATTGGCATTATTAATGAACAAAATAAACATAAATAATAAAAATTATTGTTTTTTATATGACGTAGATATATATATCAATGCTAAAGTTACATAAATTGAACGAACGTAATATTGACAAGTAAAAATCATGTAAAGTTCATACTAGTTAAGCTATGGAGTTAAATAATTATATAACCAAGAAATATAAAAAAAATTAATAGAAATGAGATAAATTGTATGGTAAATCACATACCATGTTAGTGAAGTCATCTAATGTAATATCCTTGATCATTAAATCATGTATGAATCAAACTTTATTGAAAAATATTCTATTACCATAGAAAAGACAATATTAAAAAAATATGAAAATTATTATTAAATTAGATAGAGCTTCTTTACAGAAGCCTAATGATGTTTGTTTTCATCTCTAAACGATGACATACGGAATTGCTTGAATTACTAATTTAAAAAAGAATAAGAACTAATAACTTAATAGTTTAAAAAAATTAAATATATATTAAAACAAAGATTAAATTAATTCTAGCAATGTTATGAAAAAGCAATAAAATTGATACAAAGGTGACACAAAATGAGATTTAGAGAAACATCATAATATAAATAAATCGAACAAAAATTGTAAATGTGAGAAAAATTCTACGATAAAATTGCATTCCAAGATTCTGTGGAGATTGAGAGTAACATTCTTCATTATCAATAAAATTAAAAATGAAAATCCTTCATAAAGCAAGCCAATGTAATAGAGAAAATATTTAAAAATAAAAAAAGAATATTTCATTTGGTAGAGCTTATCGAGATCGATTTGTTGGTATTTTTTTCTCCATTTTAACTTGTTTATAATTAATGCAAATTAACAAATTGTTAGGTATGTTTAATAATAACTTATTTTTTAATGTCATGTAGGTTTGTATTAAATATAAAGTGAGATGAATTAAAGAGCTATACTATAACACAATCAATTGATGTTAAGGTCATGCTTGAGAAGATTTAGAGTGATATAGTCCAAGATACAAAGGTTTTTTAATGTAACGATATTGATCATTTAAATTTGATACAAACCAGATTGGCTCAAAGTGTACCAAAATTATAGAAAATATTTTTTTTTAAATATAAAACTAAACATTTCTTTACATAAACCTTGTAAACAAGTCTCTAATAACATTGATATCATATCAATCATACATTGTTTGGATTGACTAGGAAATACAAAGGAAAATAAGTGTAAGTAGTGATAAATCATTTATTTTAATATTAAGTCAAAATGTATTAAATATAAAATTAGATAAATTGATATAATGTAATATGAATTAATCCAAGAGCAGAAGAGGTCAAAAGAGAGGAGATTTGAAATTACACATTAACGTAGCCAAATCAAAGCAAAATATTTTGAAGAAATGAGAATTGTTTTTGGGAAAGTTGCAATTTAAGATACTAAAGTGATCAAATGCATCATCCTCAATCACCAAACAAAGTTTATGTCAAAATGTATCATTGTATTAAAACCATGGATAATATATTTTCAAAAATTTAAAATTAAATATTCAATTAGATAGAGCTCGTCTATTTCATCTTGATTATGCCTCATTCAAAATTTTTACAAATTAAGCCTGTAAACTTGAACATAAATATTAAATTATTATTTTATAATATGAAAATATATGTTTGGGCTAAAGTAAGATAACTTGAAGTAATATAATTCAACTAAATTAATTTGTGTAAACAACACAAGTGAGGACATCAGAGCTACATAGAAAGTTAAAAATTTGAAGAAATGAGATAATTTCCAACACAAATTTGCATTCCATGAATCTAAGATCCAATCTAACTCAACATAAGTAAATTTAGGATCATTCAATATTAAGCCAATAGGGATTTGTATTTAACATTCATTATATTATGAAAAAATTAAGGTAAACTACCAAAACATTGTAGGATGTATTCCTACAATATAGGATCAAGATGGCAAGTGAACCTAAAGTTGAGATCACTAGCACATAGATTTAATGAGTAAATCAATTAACTAGATGTAAGTATGCTTGTTTATTTAATATTGCTTAAGCATGTTGTAATAAAATAAAGTTTCTTTCTTATGATCATCTCATTCAACCTGTCCAAAAATTTCAATTTGAATCACAACATTTTAATGACTTAGTGTTGATAAATAATAAAGTTTTTTATGAGGATAAAATTGAAGGAAAAGTGGTATACAAGTTATTCAAAAAAGTCAAATTTTTTAATGGAATTACAACATAAGAATCACACTTTTAATGTACATGAAAAATTTATGAGAAATATGCTTTTACCTAAGATGTTAAACGAGGAGTGTAGTGTGGTACCAAGGCTGATTCGAAGATCGAGGATGTTACAATATATATTCTTGAAATTTTTTAAAGTAATTTTCTTATACAACCTATCTTTTTTCTTAAAATGTTTACTTTAATTTTCTTGTATTACTATATAACCCTAAATCTCATTGTGTTTGACTAGTACATGTCATTTATTTTTTTATACTACATTGAGTTAATCTATCTCATCTTAGTTTTCATATTCTTTATTTAATATTAAAATAATAATATGTTATTCACTATGCTTATTTATCTCTACAATTTGAAGTAATTCCAAATTTAGTCTAATTGAGAAGAAACAAATGTCATTAAACTGATCTCAACCAACTCTATTTAATTTAATATATTTTAATATGTTCCAAATAAATTTTTCTTATTGTGATATGATTTATGAGATATTTCAATTGATATGAGATTAAACAATTGAAGATGTTATGCTTGATTTCTTTAGAATCCTTCAATAAACTTTCATGTACAATTTATCATGTTAATAAAATTTTTTCACTTTTATTTCATTATAATATTGTATAACTCTAAATTTTCTCTCATTTAACCATTAAATTTATTTGATTTGGTTTTAATAAATTTCTTCAATTTATCTACTTTTAAGTATAATATAAATTTATTAAGTATCAAAGTAGGAATTTATTATTTATTTGTAATTTATTTCAGTAATTCAGCATAATAGCAAACAAATTCAAATTAAGACGAAGAATGTGTTGTTTGACTCATTTTGATAATCTTTATTCAATTAGATACTCATTTTCACAATTTTGAAATTATTTTTTCTAAACTTTTTACATGTTTTATGAGTCATTTTAATATGTACTATATTTAATGATGAAAAATGATAGAGTTATTCTCTTTAGTATATTGGAATGCAACTTTCCTAAATAATTGTCCTCATTCGTTCAATTTTTCTATATTTATTTCTTATGTTACTATGAAACTTCGAATTTCATCACAATTGAGCTTAACAAGTCATTGATTTAGTGATACTAAATTGCTTCAATTTTTCTCATTTTATTTTTTATATATGATTACATAACATTAAAATAATAATTTATTATTTCTTTTGCTCATTTACTATGGTGATTCACAATAATTCCTAAGGAGGTTTAACTAGGATGAAATAAATTTCCATGGACCCTCATCGACAAGTCATATTCAATTAAATATTCGTTGTTATACTTCAAAATAGTTTTTATAGTATTTTAGTTTTCATTACATGACACTTTTATAAATATCTGATCTAATGATGAGGGATAATGCTCAATCTCCACAATATATTTGAATGCCAATTTTCTAAACAATTTGTCTCATTTCTTCTTCTTTTTTTTGTTTTATTATATTACAATGTAACATTAAACATCATATTGTTTAAAATTTAGATGCCTTTGATTTTGTTATATCAAATTACTTTAATTTATCTTTTCCAACTTCAATATATTTTTAATTAATATTGAAAGTAATTTAATATTATTTTTAGTTATTTCAATTTGTAAATTGTTTTAAATTAATTAAGGACAAATCGATATTAAACAATTGTGATTAGAGTTTTCTGGAAAGGCTTAATTCAATTTAAAAATTTATATTTTGTTTAGTATTTTATTTTTTGGCATGCTTTTGTGATATATCTTGGCATGCAGCTTTTCAACACCATTTAACTTATTTATTAAGAATTTTCTTTTCTATTTTGTTGTATTATAAGAAAATTGTTATTCTCTTATGGTGTGACATCTATAATGGTTTAATCTTATCATATCATATTATTTTAATTTATCTTTTTTATTTTTAAATATATTTTTACATTAATTTTAAATAATAATTTATCATTATTTTTAGTATTTTTTTGTGATTGACAACATTTCCAAATGAGGCTTGTTGGTGATAAAATAAACATCATTGGATTAGTCTTGATAAGGTCTATTCATATAACTTTATTTTATAATTTTAAATATTTAATTTTCTCGGTTTTTGGCATATTTTAAATTGTACATGAATTGATGAATGTAGTTGTTATGCTCAATCTCCTTAGTATTTTCAAATGTGGCATTATCATATAATTTCTCTAATTTTTTTAAAATTTTCAAGCTAATTTAGCAAAGTTACTATCTAACTCTAAACCGCATATCATTTAACTTTTATATATCTTTTGATTTCATTGTATTACAATATTTCAAATTATCTCATTTTTAGCTTTAATAAATATTTACTGAATTTAGGGTAATAATTTGTTATCTTAATAGGCTTTATCCATTTAAATAACTATTTTTGAAATTTTTAAAACAAAAAACTTGGTTTTGGGTATGTTTAAAAAGACATTTTTAGACAATGTTAACATTGTTAGACTTGCCTCAATAGACTCAATAAAATTAAGTAATCCTTTTAATAATTTTAAATATTTTATTTTCTATGATTTTGGCATGTCTCATGATAAATTTCAAATCATATCAGATTTTATAATTGAATTTGTTGCATTGTGTCTCCATAGTATTGTTGAGTTCAACATTCTCATAGTATCTTTCTTATTTCTTTAAAGTTTTTTGCTTTAATTTGGGAATATTACTACATGACATTAAACCTTATTTCATGTGACCTTTACATCACTCGAAATTACTCGTATTACATTTCTTTAATTAAACTCATTTTTAACTTTAATATATATTTATTTAATATTAAAATAATAATTTATTACTATTTATGACAATTTTGTTTTGAAAATTATTATAATTTTAAATGATTTAAATGGAGAAGAAATAATTTTTATCAAACTCATCTTGATTAGCCTTATTAATTAAATAGTTATACTCATGTTTTAGAAAATAATTTTGCAGGTTTTGGAATATTTTGTGAAACATTTTGATTATTTCTAATTAATAAACAAGAATGTTGTACTTGTTCAACTTAGTATCATGGAATACATTATTCTTAAACAATTTATCTAATTAATTCAATCTTTTTACCATGATTTGTTTATATTACTATGTAACTTTCAATCTTCTCTATTGCTTCCTCGACATTGCTTTAATTTCGATATATTAAGTTGATTTAGTTTATTTCATTTTTATTTTTTATATATATTATATTAATATTAAAAAAATAGTTTTTTGTTATTTGTGATTATTTAATTTAGTAATTTATAATACTTTTTACTTTAAATACTTTATTTTCTAAGGTTTTTGCCCATTTTTAAGATATTTCGATTTGTAGCTCATTTGATAATTAAGGTTGTTATGTCTATCTCGTTATTATCTTGGAATGTAACATTTTTTTTTTTATTATTCAATTTTTTTCATTTTGAATTTGATATATTGTTAAGTAACTCTAAATCTCCTCATGTGTGACCCATACATGTCTTCGATTTGATTATAATGCACTATTTAAATTTATCTCATTTTTGGTTCAATATTATTCACTTAATATTTAAAAAATAATTTATCATTTATTTTTTACTTCAGTAATTCATAGTAATTCAAATCAATGTTTTTTAGTAGAAACAAATGTCATTTTAATCTTTTTGAAGAGTTATAACAAATTAAATATTTATTTTTTAAATTTCTTCAAATTTTTTATTTTCTTAAGTCTTGGCAAACTTTAAGAGTCATTTTGACTCATAACTATTTTTGACAATCGACTATCATATGCGCGATGTCCATGATGACTTTGAGCGAAACCTTTTCAGGAAATTTATCTCATTTTTTAGATTTTTTTCTCTGATTTATTTATATTACTATGAAACTCAAATTCTTTCCTCATTTAACCTTTAAATTACTTCAATTTAGAAATATTAGGTTACATCAATTCATCATATTTTAAGGTCAACATATTCGTACATAATATTAAATCAAAAAATTATTTTTATTTTTCCTTATTTTTTTTGTAATTCATAGAACTTCCAAATGAAGTTAATTTAGAAGAATATACCACGATAGATATGTCTCGCTAAACTCCAAAAAATTAATAATTTTTTTTATGATTTTAAAAATGTGAATTCTTAGGGATTTGACATATTTTATTAAATATTTTTGTTTGTAATTGATTTCACTATTGTGGCTATTATGCTCGATCTCCTCAGTACATTGGAATGTAAGTTTTTCAAATAATTCACGTCATTTCTTTTAAGTTTTTCACTTTGATGTTGTTGTATTATTTTGTAAATCTAAATCTCAACTCATTTAACCTTTGTATATCATTAATTTTGTCATATAGTATTGCTTGATTTTATCTTATTTCAACATTAATATTTATTTACTTAGTTTTTTAATACTATAAATTCTTATTATTTAATTTGGTAAATTGCAATATTTCTAAACTATATACAAATGAGATGAAAAAATGTTATTAGACTCACCTCCACAAGCTCTATCTAATTTAGTAATAATTTTCATAATTTAAAATATTTTATTTTCTTGCATTTTAACATTCTTTAAGAGACATTCCTATCATACTTGTTTTAACAAAAATGGATGTTACACTAAATCTCCTTTGTATCTTAGAATGCAAAATTTTTGTAGAATTTGACTAATTTTTTAATTTTTTGGTTTCATTTAGTTATAGTACAATGAAACTCTAATTCTTCTAAACTATAACCTTTACCTCATATTAATTTTCCAATATTACATAATTGTAGTTTATCTTATTTCATCCTTAATATATATTAACTTAAAATTTATTAAATAAATTACTGTTGTTTTTATTTAATTACTTTTGTAATTTACTATAACTCCATACTATGTTAGAGTTAAACAAAATAAATATCATTGGACTCATCTTGATTTGCATTATCTAATTAAAAATTAATTTTTATTAACTCAAATATTTTATTTTGTAAAGCTTTGTAAACTTTTGCAGACATTTTAATTTGTATCCAATTTGTTGATTTACAATGTTACACTCAATCTCCTTAACACAATAGAATTACACTTTCCCTTTAGTTTATCTGATTTTCTTAGATTTTTGCATTTACTAGATGTTTGTTGGCAAAAAATTTCATTTCACTCATCCTAATGTGCTCTATCTAACTAAATACTCATTTTCACATTTTTAAAACTTTATTTTCCTATGTTTTGCCAAACATTAATAGGTATTTTGATTAGTAATTGATTTTAGGGATAATGATCTTGCAATCATTCTCCTAAGTACCATGTAATGCAATTTTCTCATATAATTTATCTCATTTATGCAATTCTTTTACTTTGATTTTCTTATATTACTAGGTATTCAAACATCTTCTTTATGCCTTTACATTTCTTTTACTTTTTTGTACTAGATTTCTTAAATTTCTCTCACTTTAGCTTTAATATTTATTTACTTTAGCAATCCTTAATAATTCCAAATGAAGTCTAACAAGAGAAACAAATGTCATTTGAATTGTCCTAACAAGATTTATGGAATTAAATATATTTTCATATTTAAAAATAATTTATTTACTAAGATTTTGGCATGCTTTAGGAGTTGTTTAGCTTCATAATTGATTTTGATAGTCAATGATCATACACTTGATCTCCTGAGTAGCCTAAAATGAAGCTTTTTATGGACAATTTATATTTTTTTCAAAGTTTTCACTTCAATGTGGTTATATTTTTATGAAAATTTAATTCGCTTCTCTTGTGGCATTCATGTTCCTTAGATTTAGATATATTTCATTATTTTATTTTATCACATTTGAACTTTACTATATTTCTTCTTAATATTAAACTAACAATTTATTAATTTTTATTATTTAATTTAATAATTTATAGTAATTTTTGAATAATATCTAATTGAGATGAAACAAACAATGTTCAATTCATCTTTGTGAGCCTTATCTAACTAAATATTCATTACTTATTTTTTAAAATGTTTATTTTTCTTATGTTTTGGCATGCTTAAAAGATATATTAGAACCAAATTTGATGATAAAAAATTTTATGATCGATCTCCTCAGCATCATGGAATGAAACTTACTTTTATAATGTATCTTATATCTTGAAAGTCTTCATTTTCATTTTATTATATTTGTGACTAACTCTAAATTTTATCTCATTTGATCTTTTCTTGTCGATGATTTGGTTATATGACCTAACTTCAAATTATGTTTGTTCTACATTAATATACATTTAATTAATTTTAAAACCATAATTTTACATAGTTTTTTGTTATTTACTTAAGTGTTTATTAGTAGTTCTAAACAAATGTTGATCAAGATGAAGGAAACATTATATGATTCATCTTGATGAGGTTTACCAAATAAAAAATATTATTAAATATTTTTATTTTTTAATATTTCGGCATATATTATGGGACATTTTTATTCATACGAAATGTAAAAATCGAGTGTGCTGCACTCGATCTCTTTAGGCTTTTGGAACGTAACTCTTCGTACAATTTATTTCAATTATATAAACGTTTTTCTATGATTTGTTTATATTACAATGGAACACTAACTTTCCACTAATGCAAGCTTTAGATCACTTTGATTTTATTATATTATATTACTTCAATTTGTATTAGTTGAGCATTATGATATATATTTAATTAATGTTTGTTGGATTTATTTTGCGAGTTCTATCAAATTAACAACTAATTTCCATAACTTGAAAAATTCAAGTACCTTAATTTTTTCACATTTTATAAGAGATTTTTATTGATACCTAATTTTGTAATCGAGGATGTCACAACCATACTCTTTATTATCTTGAAATGCAACTTTATCATATAATTTACCTTATTTTTTCAACTTTTTGAATTGTTTTATTAAAATACTACACAATACTAACTCTTATCTCATTTTCCCTTTACATATTTTTTTATTTGGTTGTATTACATTGCTTTAAATTATCTTATTTCAACCGTAACATTTATTTACTAAATTTTAATTTAATAATTTATTAGTAATCATGCTTATTCTTGATAATTAGTACTTATTGCATATTAGGTTTTATTAAGATGAAAAAAACTTTATTTGGCTCAAGCTAAAAATGATATCTAATTAAATAATTGTTTTTATATCTTTAAAAATTATATTCTCTTGGGTTTTGGCATAACTTCATGAAATTTTGAATAATTCTTATTTTAACGAAAAGGATTCTATGGTTGATTTCCTTTAAATCTCTGAATACAATATTCCTAACAATTTATATCATTATTTAAATTGCTTCTCTCTTTTTATTACTAATACTAAAAATCTCTAATTTTCTTAATGTGTAACCAAGGCATTACTTTGATTGATAGTATTACATTTCCTTAATTTATCTTATTTCAATCTTAACATATTTACCTAATAGTAAAAATAATAATTTATTTTTTATCTTTAAATATTTATGAAATTCATAGTATTTCCAAATAAGCTTCGATGGAAACAAAACAAACATCTTTGGACTCTTTCTTATGAGCTATATCCAACTAAATATTCATTTTTATAATTTTAACTAATTTGTTTTTCTAGAATTTTGCATAATTTATGATGTATTTTGATTCATACATGATTTAATGAATAAGAATATACACTCAATCTTACAGTTATCGTGGAATTAAACTTTTGATACACTTTACATTTATGCCATTTTTTTCTTTATAGCTTGTATTACTATATAACTCTAATTCCCTTTTAGTGTGACCTATAGATTGCTTTGATTAGTTTATATTATATTACTTCAGTTTATCTCATTTAATATTTACAATATATTTACTTCATATTAAAATAACAATTTATTACACTTTGTGCATGTATGCTTTGGTAATTCACAATAATTACAAACTAGTTCAAATAAAGATGAAAAAAAACATTGTAAGACTCATCTAAATGCTCTCTATGTATTTAAAATTTATTTTTCCATTTTAAAAACGTTCTTTATGACAATTTTATCGTGTTAATTATATGTTTTGATATGTGTCAGATTTAATAATAGAGGATGTTCCACTCCATTTTTTTATTGTTTTAAAGTGCAACATTTATATACAAATTATTTCAATTCTTTAATTTTTTTTTATTTTGATTTTGTTACATTATTATTAAACATTATTTGTTCTTTCATTTGACCACTACATTACTTTATTTGGATAAATTAAGTTACATTAATTTATGAAATTTCAATTATATTACATATGTACTAAAAATTTTAAAAATAATTAAATATTTTTTACCCTCATTTACATTACTAATTAATAATAATTAAAAATAAGGTATTTTTGACATGAAACAAATAGTACTACAACTAACTCAATAAGCTCTATAATGTTATGTATTCATTTCATATGTTTCAAGAATTTTATTTTCTGATGTTTTGGTATATTTTAAGAGACTTCCAATTCAACATATCTTAAAAGTTCTAATGAGTCATTGTTATCATTAATAAGGCTTAATTCTTATCTAATTATGAAGTTTTTAACCAATGCCTAATATTACACATCCTTTTTTCTCAATAACTCACTATTTTTCTATTTTCAATAAACTCTTAACGTAGATGTCATAGAATTTTACCTGATCGAAGTATAGCACTAACATATTAGAACTACTATTTCAAATTTTAGGTTTCTAATCTCGCTTGAGCTTTGCAGAGTGATCTACACTGAAATGATTTAGTCTACTTAAATGTTACCTCTCATAATCATAGTGTTATTTTAATTGGTTAGGATGATCCACAACTTGAACATTCTTTACCATATGGACAATGTAACAAACAGCGTGATAGTTATTCTTACAGTAAATTGCCCATTTTATATGGTGTGTTTATACCTTCATTTCATGAATGTTTCCCATAATGATTTTGAATGGATGAATAATCTCCAAGGGTTGTAGTCAATACTTTGATTTTAGTGGTAACATTTTGAACACCGAAGCTGTTTTGACTCGAATGGGATAATATCTTCATCAAAGGGCTGTGATGGACACCGTTAATGTCCTTTTGGCGCTCTTATAGAGGAAATTTATCATTCAAATTTTAATTCTTTTTATAAAAGTGATTGGTGGATCCAACACATTAAGTTGTTGGTGGGTATAGAGTTTAATACACTCCTGATAGCCATTTATTATTCGATCTAATCAATTTTTATATATGCTATCAATGATGTATTAGCTTATTGATGATTTATTTCTCCAACTAAAGACCTTAATTCTAAAATATTTGAAATATAATTATCATTTGACAAAGCCTTTATAGATCTTGATTAAGTTTGACTTCTATTTATAGGCTTTATCGAACATAATACATCTACTTTTGTAGATTAATTCTCTTCCCTAACATTTTGTGAATTAGGTATAAAGCATTTAATTTGAAAATTTGTTTCCTTACTACTATCAAGAAGATGATGCCAATAGTAAATGAGAGATAGGTCACAACAGCACAACATCTTGGAGTCAAGAAGTTGTCCATTTTATCTAAAGATTGTCCTTATTCCATGACTTAAGGACTTAATTACATTATTAATAAAGCAAGTGAGATGGGGACCTCGAAAGTTTAGCCCCATCCCCAAACTAACTAGTCACCCCATATTAACTCAAGAACTGGTTCACTCTATGTTTAGTAGCTTGCCAATAAGTACTAGCTTATCTTTGGTCGCTCAGACTCATTATTAATAAAGTCATTTCAATACGAAAAACGAATCAAAAGAATAATTTATGCTCAGTGACTTACAATTATTAACACTCCCCGCATTGCCGTGATATCCTAAATGCATGTTTTGGACTCCAAACTCATCCCAAAATTTATACTTCACTATAGAAAGTCCAATAAATTGTTACTACCCCTTGTTTATCTATGTGTAGCTAATAACCACATAGAACTTGACTAGGTTACTAGCAGTATAGTCTCTTATGACTTACAGATAAGAGTGATTGAGCAACCCCAAGGTCCATAACACATGTTCTAAATGCCCACTAATGACGGTCAACCATTCATATGACTAGTTACATATGTCTATAAGATTCGTAAAAAATTCAAGGCACTCCCTGCTAAATGACAACTAAGTCCATCATCTAATGTTGATCTCGAACTAGTGTATTGTGCTCCACAAACAAAATAAATTAGTAGGAGTCTTACCATCTAGTATATCTAACTAAGCTATCTTTTGTTGACGGGTTATCAACTTGCTTGTACTACATGGTGAGCTACGACATCATAGTTGTAGACTTTCTTATTAACATACCTCCATAAGTTTTGATCTTCAGACAACTAGGTGTTTATTAGATATTTTTTATAACTCAAACCTATCACTTAAGATAAGATTATAACTTTCTCTAACACCTTAATAATCTATCAAGTTGATCTATGGTTTCTTAGAACCCTGATTGCAACATAGCCTGACCTAGGGTTTCCAATAGATCTTATTAACCCATACTAAAATCTTCTAAACTATATTGAAAATCAATTGATCACCTACTCAATCTAAAATTTCTTTGTTGAATTACTTAGAGACAATGACTTTATATTTCAATTATTGGTCGCCATGTGTTTCACTAACAGCACTCACACACAATCGAACAACATTAGCCACTATTCCATTCAAAAAGGCCTCTCATGAGACATATATGTGTCCCAAATTACTCTTTATAATACCAATTCAAGTTCTAAAGCCGAGTTTAGGGCTACTCATGATTTGCAAAATAATCAAAACTAGAGTAAGGTTTAGCCAAAATCCAATAGAACAATTAGCCTCCATAGCCTCTCTCAGAAGCCCTTCTAAGGCAAAACCTGAGCACACTATTTCAACAAGCCTAATTTTCCATCAAATAAAAAGCCTCATCAAAATAAAACCTAAAACAAGGTGTACTTATGGACTCAATAACTATTACATACTATTAGTATAATCCTAATTTCTATCTTTTAAGAAGAAGAATAAGAAGAATAAGAAGAAGAAGAAGTAGAAGAAGAAGGAGAAGAAGAAGTACAAGAAGAAAAAAAGAAGAAGAAGAAGAAGAAGAAAAAAAAGAAGAAGAAGAAGAAGAAAAAGAAGAACAAGAAGAAGATGAAGAATAAGAAGTTGATAAAGAAGAAGAAGAAGAAGAAGACAAAGAAAAAGAAAAAGAAGAAGGAAAAGAAGAAGAAGGGAAGAAGTAGAAGAAAAAGAAGAAGAATAATAATAGAAAGAAGAAGAAGAAGAAGAAAAAGAAGAACAAGAAAAAGAAGAAGAGAAAGTAGAAGTAGTAGTTTTTGAAGAAGAAGAAGAAGAACGAGGAGGAGGAGAAGAATACAGAGAAGAAGAAGATGAAGAAGAAGAAGAAGAAGAAGAAGAAGTTGAAGAAGAAGAAGAAGAGAAAATAGAAGAACAAAAAGAATAAGAAGAACAAGAGGAAGAGGACAAAGAAGAAGAAGAAGAACATGTGCACAACTAATAAGTAGAAGTAGAGGTAGAAGATGAAGAGAAAGAAGAAGAAGATGATGATGATGATGAAGAGGAAGAAGAAAAAGAACAAGAAGAAGACATCGAAGAAGAAGAAGAAGATTTAGAAGAAGAAGAAGAACTAAAAGAAGAAGAAGAAGAAAAAGAAGAGTAATAAAAAGAAGAAGAGGAAGAAGAGAAGAAGTAGAAGAAATAGAAGAAAAAGAACAAGAAGAGGAAGACAAAGAAATGAAGAAGAAGAAGAAGAATAGGAAGAGGATCACAATAACGATGACGATGACAAGAAAGAAGAAGAAGAAGAAGACGAAGAAAAACATGAAGAGAGAGAGGAAGAAGAAGAAGATAGAGAAGAAGAAGAAGATGATGATGATGATGATGATGATGAAGATTAAGAAGATGAAGAAGAAGAAGAAGAAAAAAAGAAGAAGAAGGGGATCATGGAGAAGAACAATTAGAAGAAGAAGAACAAGAAGAATAAAAAAACAAAGAAGAAGAAGAAAAAGAAGAAGATGAAAAAGAAAAAGTAAACAAAGAAATGGAAGAAGAAAAAAAGAAGTAGAAGAAGAAGATGAAGAAAAGAAGTAGAAGAAGAAGATGAAGAAAAGAAGAAGAAGAAGAAGTAGATGATGATGAAGAAGAAGATGAAGGAAAACAAGAAGAAGAAAAAGATGATGACGATGAAGAAGCAGAAGAAGAAGAAGAGGAAGAAGAAGAAGAAAACATAGAAGAAGAAGTACAAGAAGTAGAAGAAGAAGAAGAAGATAATGATGAAGAAGAAGAAGAAGATAATGATGTTGAAAAAGAAGAAGAAGAAGAAGAAGAATATGAAGAAGAAGAAGTAGAATAGAAGAAGAAGAAGAAGAAAAAGAAGATCAAGAAGAAAAAGAAAAAGAAGAAGTGGAAGTAGAAGAGGTAGAAGAAGAAGAAGAAGAAGAAGGTGGAGGAGGAGATAATGAAGAAGAAGAAGCAAAAGAAGAGGACAACAAATATAAAGAAGAAGAAGAAGAGGAAGAAGTGGAGGAAGAAGATGAAGAAGTTCAAGATTAACAAGAAGGGGAAGAAGAAGAAGAAGAAGAAGAAGAGGGAGAAGAAGAAGAAGATGAAAAAGACGTAGAAGAGGAAAAAGAGGAAGCAGAACTAAATGAACAAGAACACTAAGGAGAAGAAGAAAAGAAGAAGAAGAAGAAGAATAATAATAATAATAAGAAGTTGAAGAAGAAGAAGAAGAACCAGAAAAACTTACAAAAGAAGAAGAAAAAGAACAATTGGAAGAAGACAGTTGAAGATGAAAAAGCAGAAAAAGAAGACGATGACGACTAATAAGAAGAGTAGAGGAAGAAGAAGAGGAAGAAGAAGAGGAAGAAGAAGAAGAAGAAGAAGAAGAGGTAGATTAAAAAAAGAAGAAGAAAAAGATAGAGAAGAAGAAGGAGAAGAAGAAGAAGAAGAAGAAGAAGAAGAAGAAGAAGAAGAATAAAAAGAAGAAGAAGAAGAAGTAGAAGAAGTGGAAGAGGAATAAGAAGACAAAAGGAAGAGGAAGAAGAAGAAGAAGAAGAAGAAGAGGAATGAGATGAAGATGAAAATGAAGTAGAAGATTAAGGAGAAGAAGAATAAGAAGTGGAAGATGATGAAAAAGAAGAAAAAGAAGAAGAAGAAGAAAAAGAATAAGAAGCAGAAGAAGAACAACGAGAAGAAGAGGAATAAGATGAAGTAGAAGAAGTCGAAAAAGAAGAAAAAGAAGAAGAAGAAGAAGAATATGAAGAAGAAGTAGAAGAAGAGGAAGAAAAAGTAGAAGAAGAAGAAAAAGAAGAAGAAAATGAAGAAAAAGAAAAACAAGATGAGGATGGACAAGATGGAGAAGAAGAAGATGAAGAGGAGGAGGATGAAGAAGAAGAAGAAGATGAACAAGAAGATGATGTAGATGACGAAAAAGAAGAAGTTGAAAAAGAAGAAGAAGAAGAAGAAGAAGAAGATCATGATGATGATGAAGAAGGGGGAGAAGAAGAAGAAGAAGAAGAAGAAGAATAAGACGAAGAAGAAGATGAAGTATAAAAAGAAGAAGAAAAAGAAAATGAAGAAGAGGAAGAAGTTGAAGAAGAAGACGAAGAAGAAGAAGGAAGAGAAGAAGAAGAAGAAGGATGAGGAGGAGGAGGAGGAGAAGAAGAAGAAGGAGATTTAGAAGAAGGACAAGGAGAAGAAAAAGAAGAAGAAAAAGAAGAAGAAGGAGAAGAAGAAGTAGAAGAAGAAGAAGTAGAAGTAGAAGGAAAAGAAGAAGACGAAGCCGATGATATTGGAGGAGAAGAAGAAGAAGATGATGAAAGAGAAGAAGAAGATGAATAAGGAGATGGAGAAGAAAAAGAGGAAGAAGATGAAGAAGAAGAAGAAAAAGATGAAGAAGAAGAAGAAGATGAAGAAAAGAAGAAAAAGAAAAGAAGAAAAAGAAGATGAAGAAGTTGTATGAGAAGAAGAAGGAGAAGAAGAAGAAGAGGAAGAAGAAGAAGAAGAAAAAGAAGAAGAAGTAGGAGAAGAAGACAAAGAAGAAGAAGAGGAGAATGAAGAAGAAGGAAATGATGAAGAAGAAGAAGAAGAAGGAAAAATAGAATATAAGGAAGAAGAAGAAGAAGAACAGGAAGAAGAAGAAGAAGAAGAAAAAGAAGAAGAAGAGTAAGAAGAATAAGAAGCAGATGAAGAAGAAGAAGAGGAAGAAGATGATGATAATGAAGATGAAGATAGAGAATTAGATAAAGAAGAAGAAGATGATCTTGAAGAAGTTCAAGAAGAAGAAGAAGAAGAAGATGATGAAGAAGATGAAGAAGATGAAGAAGAAGAAGAGGAGGAATTACAAGAAGAAGAATAGTAATAAGAAGAAAATGAAGAAGAAGAAAAAGAAAATGAAGAAGTAGAAGAAGAAGAAGATGATGATGATGAAGAGGAAGTGGTTGAAGAAGAACAACAAGAAAAAGTAGAACAAGTTGAAGAAGAACAAGAACAAAAACAAGTAGAAGAGGAAATAGAAGAAGAAGAAGAAGTGGAAAAAATAAGAAGAACAAGAAGAAGAAGAAGAAGATGATGAAGAAGAAGAAGAAGAAGAGGAAAAAGAAGAAGAGGGAGAAGAAAAGGAGGTAGAAGAACAAAGAAAAGAAGAAGAAGAAGAACGAGAAGAAGATGAAGACGAAGAAGGAGAAGAAGAAGAAGCAGAGGATGATGATGGAGAAGAAGAAGAAGGAGAAGGTAAAGAAGAAGTTAAAGAAGGAGGAGGAGAAGGAGAAGAAGAACAACAACAACTAGAAGAGGAAGAAAAAGAAGAATAAGATGAAGAAGATGATGATGAAGAGGAGTAAGAAGAAGATGAAGACGCCTAATAAGAAGAAGAGGAAGGGGAAGTGGTAAAATAAGAAGAAGGGGATGAAGGACATGAAGAAGAAGTAGGAGGGGGTGGAGGAGGAGGACAAGAAGAAGAAGAAGATGATGATGATGATGAATAAGAAGAAGTACAAGTAGAAGAAAAAGAATAAGAATATGAAGAAGATGAAGAAGAAGAAGAAGATGATGAAGAAGAAGAAGAAGATAAAGAAGAAGAAGAAGAAGAAGAAGAAAAAAAGAAGAAGAAAATAGAAGTAGTAGTAGTAATAGTAGAAGAAGAAGAAGAAGAAGAAAGTGAAGAAGACGAAGTTGAAGAAGAAGAAAAAGGAGAAGAAGAAGAAGAAGAAAAAGAAGAAGAAGAAGAAGAGCATGTAGAAGAAGTCGAAGATGAAGAAGAAGATGATGAGGATGACTAATAAGAAAAAGAAGATGAAAAAGTGGAAGAAGAAGAAGAAGAACAAGAAGAAGGGGAAGAAGAAGAAGAAGAAGAAGAAGAAGTTAAAGAAGAAGAAGTAGAAGAAGAAAAAGAAGAAAAAAAGAAGAAGAAAGAAGAATAAGAAAGAAGAAGATGAACAAGAAGAAGAAGAAGAAGAAGAAGGAAAAAAAGTTAAAGCAGTAGAAGTGGACGACTAATAAGAAGTAGAGGAGGAAGAAGAAGAAGAAGATGAAGAGGAAGAAGAAGAGGAATTAGAAGAAGAAGAAGAAGAAGAGGAAGAAGAGGAAGAAGTAGAAGAAGAAGAGAAAGAAGAGGAAGAAGAAGAACAAGAAGAAGAAAAAGTGGAAGAAGTAGAAGAATAAGAAGTTGAAGAAGTGGAAGTAGAAGAAGAAGAAGAAAAAGACAAAGAACAAGTAGAAGAAAAGAAAGAAGAAAAAGAAGAACAAGAAGTAGAGGAGGAGGGAGAACAAAAAGAAGAAGATGAAGAAGATGAAGAAGAAAAAGAAGAAGAAGAAGGAGAAGAAGAAGAAGAGGAAGAAGAAGAAAAAGAAGAAGAAGAAGGAAAAGAAGAAGAAGCAAATGTAAAAGAAGAAGAAGATGAAGTGGAAGAAGATGAAGAAGAAGAAGAGAAAGAAGAAGAAGAAGAAGAAGAAGAAGAAGAAGAAGAAAATTATGATGATGATGATGATGATGATGATGAAGAGGAAGAAGGTGACAAAGAAGGAGAAGAGGGAGAACAAGAAGAAGATGACGATGATGAAGAAGAAGAAAAAGAAGATGAGAAAGAAGAAGATGATGATGTTGAAGAAGAAGATGACGATGTTGAAGAAGGAGATGAAGAAGAAAAAGAAGAGGGAGAAGAAGAAGAAAAAGAAGTTGGAGAAGAGGAAGAAGAAGAAAAAAGGAAGAAAAAGAAAAAGAAGAAAAATAGAAGAAGAAGAATAATAATAATAAGATAAAGTAGGAGATGAAGAAAAAGACGAGGAAGAAAAAGAAGAATAGAAGGAAGAAGAAAAAGATGAAGATGAAGATGAAGGAGAAGACAGAGAAGAAGAAGAAGAAGAAGAAGGAGAAGGAGAAGAAGAACAATAAGAAAAAAGAAGAAGAAATTGAAGAAGAAGAAGAAGAAGAAGAAAAAGAATAAGAATAAGAAGAAGATGATGATGATGAAGAAAAAGAAGAAGATGAAGAAGAAGAAAATGAAGAAGAAGTAGAAGACGAAGAAGAAATCGAAGAACAAGAAGAATAAGAAGAGCAAGAGGAAGAGGTCGAATAAGAAGAAGAAGAAGAAGAAGAAGAAGAAGAAGAAGAAAAAGATGAGGACAACTATAAGGAGAAGAAGTGGAGGTAGAAGAAGAAGAAGAAGAAGAAGAGAAAGAAGAAGAAGAAAAAGATGAAGATGATGAAGAAGAAGAAGAATATAAGGAAGAAGAAGTAGAAGAAGAAGAAGATGATAATGTAGAAGAAGAAGAAGAAGAAGAAGAAGAAGAAAAAGAAGAAAAAGAATCAGAAGAAGAAGAAGAAAAATTGAAAGAAGAAGAAAAAGATGAATAATAATAAGAAGGAGAGGAAGAAGATGAAGTAGTAGAAGAAGAATAAAGCAAGAAGAGGAAGAAGAAGAAGAAGTGGAAGAAGAAGAAGAAGATGATGATGAATTGGAAGAAGATGACGATGACGATGATGACGATGAGAAACAAGAAAACATGAAGAGGGAGAGAAGGAAGAAGAAGAAGAATGAGAAGAACAACAAGAAGATGATTATGAAGAAGAAGAATAATAAGAAGATGAAGAAGAAGAAGAAGAAGGAAAAAGAAGAAGAAGAAGAAGAAGAAGAAGAAGCAAGGACGAAGAAGAAGAAGAAAAGGAAGAAGATGAAGAAGAAGAAGAAGGAAACGAAGAATTGGAAGAAGAAAAAGAAGTAGAAGAACAAGATGAAGAAAAGAAGAAGAAGAAGAAGAAAAAGAGGAAGATGATGAAGAAGAAGATAAAGAAAAAGAAGAAGAAGAAGAATATGATGACGAAGTAGAAGAAGAAGAAGAAAAAGAAAAAGATGAAGAAGAGAAGAAGAAGAAAAAAAGAAGAAGAAGAAGAAGATGATGATGATGATGATGAAGGAAAAGAACAAGAAGGTAATCATCATAAAAAAGAAGAAGAGGAAGAAGAAGTAGAAGACAAAGAAAAAGAAGAAGATTAAGAACAACAGAAGAAGAAGTGGAAGTAGAAGAAGAATAAAGAAGAAGAAGTAGTAGTAGAAAAAGAAGAAGAAGACGAAAGGACCAGAAGAAGTAGAAGTAGAAGAAGAAGAAGAAGAAGAAGAAGAAGAAGATGAAGAAGAAAAAGAGGTAGAAGAAGAAGAAGAAGAACGAGATAACGAGGAAGAAGAAGAAGAGCAAGGAGATGAAGATTTATGAAGAAGAAGAACCAAAAGATAAGGACAACTAGTATAAAGAAGTCGAAGAAGAAGAAGAAGTTGAGGAAGAAGATGAAGAAGCTCAAGACAAATAAGGAGGAGGAGAAGAAGAAGAAGAAGAAGAAGAAGAAGGAGAAAGAGTCGTAGAAGATGATGAAGGAGAAGAAGAAGAGGAAGAAGAAGAAGAAGTAGTAGTTGAACAAGAACACTATGAGGAAAAGAAGAAGAAGTAGAAGAAGAAGAAGAAGAAGAAAAAGAGGAAGAGGAAAAAGTGAAATAAGAAGAAGAACAAGAAGAACTAGCAAAAAAAGAATACAAATAACAGAAGGAAGATTACAAAGATTAAGAAGAATATGCAGAAAAAGAAGACGATGATGACTAATAAGAAGAAGAAATAGAGGAAGAAGATGAGGAGGAGGAGGAAGAAGAAGAAGAAGAAGAAGAAGAAGAAGAGGTAGCTGAAGAAAAGAAGAAGAAGAAGAGGAAAAGATAGAGAAGAAAAAGAAGAAGAAGAAGAAGAAAAAGAAGAAGAAGAAGAAAATGAAGAAGAACAAAAAGGAGAAGAAGATGAAGAGGAGGAGGAAGAAGAAGAAGAAGTAGAAGATGAAGAAGAAGAAGAAGAAGAAGTTGATGATTGTTATACCCGGTAAAATATTATAGGTTTAATCTTCAATAATTCGAATTGGCTGGGATGATTTCAGATCGACAGTAGGATGAGCCAGGAGCTCAATTGGAGGCTATTGGAATTTCTGAAATTTTCTGGGAATTTTTCGGAGCACCGAGGAATTTTTAAGTAATTTTCCCTGTTTAATTGGATTTTTGGAAATTCGAAAATCTATTTAAATCGGTCCATTAAACCGGAAATTGGTTTTTACCGCGCATGAACCGGACCGGAGCGGTTCAGCGAAGGCGGGGGGCGGTTCGCCGAGTGCGTTTGCTTGTGCGTTTGGATAAGCCGGGAATAAGCGGATCGGACGGACGAGATCAGCGGTGGAGATTAACCGGTTGATCGGGGTTAAGCGGCGTTATTAGAAGGTCAACCGGCACTTAATGGGTTCTTAACGGGTTAATACCGGTTTAAAGCGGGGTATTTAACCCGAACTGTTCAACTGTTAGGGTTAGGGTTTCGAACGGCCGGAGACGAAGCTTTCGCGGCGAACGGCGATATTTTCCGGCAGCCTTTCAAGGGGCTTTTTGTACCTGGAGGTTCGCGGGACCGAGGAGAATCGATTGGTACCGGTTTCGTTCGGCGAGGAGCAGCGGTTGGTCGCGTGCGAGCTTCACCGTCGCCGGAGAAGAAAGGTAGGAAATTTCAGTTTTAAATTTAGTTAATTAGTAGGAAATTTCAATTTAAATTAGTTAAATTGGCAAATTAAAAATATGGATTATTTTGCAATTAGCTACCGGAGCATGCGAATTGTGGTTTTTTGAAATTTATTAATGCAAATTATTGATTTTAGCATTTTAGGGTTTTCGGAAAAATTACACCCGCCGAATTTGGAAATTTTACCGAGCAATTGTTGATTCGATTATGTGCTTAATCATGTTAAGATAGTATCAAATGGTGAAATTTGTTTAATTTCATAGAATTGTTAAAATGAGAATTGGATGAAACTTCGGCGGAAATTTT
>JAIUJO010002268.1:122500-123685 GCA_023846275.1 Vanilla planifolia | reverse complement strand
AGATCATGATGAAGAAGAAGAAGAAGATGATGAAAAAGAAAAGAAGAAGAGGAACAAGAAGAAGAAGATGTAGAATAATAATAAAAATAATTGCTATTATTATAATAATAATTAAAAATAATAAAAAGAATAATGATAATAACAATAATAACAAAAAGTAGAAGAAGCAGAAGTAGTAGAATAATAATAATAGTAATAAGTAGAAGAAGGAAAACGAGAAGAAGAAGAAGAAGAAGAATAAGAAGAATTAGAAGAAGAAGAAGAAGAAGAAGAAGAAGAAGATGAAGAATTGGAAAAAAAAAGAAGAACAACAGCAACTATAAGAAGAAGAAGATAAAGAAGAAAGAGAGACTGAAGAAGTAGAAGAAGAAGAAGAAGGAGAAGATGATGAAGAAGAAGAAGAAGAAGAAGAGAAGATGAAGAACAAGAAAGGAAGAAGGAGAAAGAGAAGAAGTAGAAGAAGAAGAAGAAGAAGAAGAAGAAGAAGAAGAAGAAGAAGAAGATGATGAAGAAGAAGAATAAGAAGAAGAAGAAGAAGAAGAAGAAGAAGAACAAGAAGAAGAGGAAGAAGAAGAAGAAGAGGAAGAAGAAGATGAAGAAGAAGAAGAACAAGAGGAAGAAGAAGAAGAAGAAGAAGAAGAAGAGGAAGAAGAAGAAGAAGAAGAAGAAGAAGAAGAAGAAGAAGTAGAAGAAGAAGAAGAAGAAGAAGAAGAAGAAGAGGAAGAAGGAGAGGAAGAAGGAGAGGAAGAAGAAGAGGAGGAAGAAGAAGAAGATTAAGAAGAAGAAGAGGAAGAAGAAGAGGAAGAGGAAGAAGAAGAGGAAGAAGAAGAAGAAGAAGAAGAAGAAGAAGAAGGAGGAGGAGGAGGAGGAGGAGAAGAAGAAGAATAAGAAGGAGAAAAGGAAGATTGAGAGGGAGAAGAAGAAGAAGAAGAGGAAGAAGAATAAGAAGAAGAGGTAGAAAAAGAAGAAGGAAAATTTTAAGAAAAAGAAGTAGAAGAAGGAGGAGAAGGAGAAGAAAAAAAAGAATAAGAATAACAATATGAACAAGGAGAAGAAAAGGAGAAGGACAACAAGAAAGAAAAGTAGCTGAAAGAGAAGAAATAGAAGGTGGAGAGGAAGATGAAATATAAGAAGAAGAAGAAGAAGAATTGGGTGAAGGAGTAGAACAACAAAAAAGAGGAAGAA
>JAIUJO010002268.1:115000-117500 GCA_023846275.1 Vanilla planifolia | reverse complement strand
GTGGTACAAGATGAAGAGGATAAAGAAGAAGAAGAAGAAGAAGAAAAAGTAGAAGAAAGAGAACAAGAAAGACAATTACAAGAAGATGAAGAGGGAGAAGAAGAAGGAGAGGAAATGAAGAAGAAGAAGAAGAAGAAGAAGTAGAAGAAGAAGGAGAAGAAGGAGAAGGAGGACGAGGAGAGGAGGAGCAGAAGAAGAAGAAGAAGAAGAAGAAGAAGAAGAAGAAAACAGAAGTAGAAGAAGAAAAAAGAAGTAGAAGAAGAAGTGGAAGAAGAAGAAGAAAAAGAAGAGGAAGAAGAACAAGTCGTATTAGAAGAGAGGGGAGGAGAAGAAGAAGGAGAAGAAGAAGAAGAAGAGGAAGTGGAAGAAGATGAAGAAGTAGGAGGAGAAGAAGAAGTAGAAGAAGGAGAAAAGAAAAAGAAAAATAAAAAGAAAAATAATAACAATAATAATAATAATATTAAAAATAATAATTATTATTATAATAATAATCATAATTAGTAGAAGAAGAAGAACAGAAAGAAGTAGAAGAAGAAGAAGAAGAAGGAGAAGGAGAAGAAGAAGAAGAAGAAGAAGAAGAAAAAGAACAAGAAGGAGAAGAAGTCGAAGAAGAAGAAGAAGAAGAAGGAGACGAGGTGGAAAAGGAGGAAAATGAAAAAGAAATAGAAGAAGAAGAAGAAGAAGAATAAAAATAACAAGAAGATGATGAAGAAGAAGAACAAGTACAAGAACAAGAAGGAGGAGGAGAAGAAGATGAAGAACAAAAAGAAGTAAAATAATAATAAGAAGAAGAAGAAGAAAAATGAGAAGAAGAAGAAGAAGAAGAAAAATGAGAAGAAGAAGAAGAAGAAGATAGAGAATAAGAACAAGAATGAGAAGAAGACGTAGAAGAAGAAGAAGAAGAAGAAGAAGGAGAAGAAGAAGAACAAGGAAAAGAAGAAGAAGAAGAAGAAGAAAAAGAAGAAGAAAAAGAAGAAGATGGTGGAGAATAAGAAGAAGAAGAAGAAGAAGCAGAACAAGAAGGAGAAGAAGAAGAAGAGGAACAAGAAAAGAATAGGACGAAGAAGAAGAAGAAGAAGATGAAGAAGAAGAACAAGTAGAGGAAGAAGAAGTAATAGCAAAGGATGAAGAAGAAGAAGATTAAGAAGAGGAAGAAGTAGGAGAAAAGAAGAAGAAGAAGAATAAGAATATAAATAATAATAATAATAACAATGATAATAACAACAACAATAATAATAATAAGTAGAAGAAGAAGAAGATGAAGAAGAAGAAGGAGAAGAAGAAGAACAAAAAGATGAAAGATGAGGAAAGAGAGGAAGATGAAAAAGAAGAAGAAGAAGAAGAGGAAAAAGAACAAGAATAGGAGGAAGAAAATGAACAAGAAGAAGAAGAAGAAGAATAAGAAGAAGAAGAAGAAGCAGAAGAAGTAGTAGAAGAAGAAGAAGAAGGAATAAAAGAGGAAGAAGCAAAAAGATAAGAAGAAGAAGAAGAAGAAGAAGTAAAAGAGGAAGAATATGAACAAGAGGAAGAAGAGAAAGAAGAAGAAGTAGAAGGCAAAGAAGAAGGAGAAGTAGAAGAAGAAGGTGATGATTATGATGAAGAGGAGGAAGAAGAAAAAGAAGAAGTAGAAGAAGAAGTAGAAGAAGAAGAAGAAGAGGAAGAGGAAGTAGAAGAAGAAGAAGAAGATGAAGAAGAAGAATAAGAAAAAGAAGAAGAAGAAGAGCTACAATAATAATATTAATAATAATAATTATAGTAATAAAAATAATAATAAGAAAGGAAAAAGAAAAAGAATAAGAAGTAGAAGAAAAAGGTGAAGAATAAAAAAAGAAGAGGGAAAATTTTGAAGAAGAATAAGAAGAAGAAGAAGAAGAAGAAGAAGAAGAAGAAGAGGAAGAAAAATATAAAGAATACTAAGAAGAAGAAGAAGAAAATTTAGACGAACAAGTGGAAGAAGAAGTAGAAGTAGAAGAAAAAGTTGAAGAAGAACAAGAAGAAGAAGAGGAAGAAGAAGAAGAAGAAGAAGAAGGAGAAGAAGAAGAAGAAGAAGAAAAAGAAGTAGTAGTAGAAGAAGTAGTAGAAGAAAAAGAGAAAGAAAAAGAAGATAAAGAACAAGAAGAAGAAGAAGATGATGATGATGAAGAAGAAGAAGAAGAATAAGAAGAAGAAGAACAACAAGAAGAAGAAGAAAAATAATTAGAATTTGAAGAAGAAGAGGAAGGGGAAGAAGAAGAAGAAGAAGGGGAAAGGAGAAGGAGAAGAAGAAGGAGAAGAAGACGAAGGAGAAGAGGACGAAGGAGAAGAAGAAGAAGAAGAAGAAGAAGAAGAAGAAGAAGAAAAAGAAGAAGAAAAAGAAGAAGAAGTAGAATAATAATAATAATAATAATAATAAGAAGTAGAAAAAGAAGAAGAAGATGAAGAAGAAGTAGAGAAGAAGTAGAGGAAGAAGAGGAAGAAGAAGTAGTAGTAGTAGTGGTAGTAGATGAAGAATAAGAAGAAG
>JAIUJO010002268.1:102500-105000 GCA_023846275.1 Vanilla planifolia | reverse complement strand
GAAGTAGATGAAGAGGAAGAAGTAGAAGAATAAGAAGAAATAGAAGAATGAGAAGGAGAAGGAATAGATGAAGAAGAAGAATAAGAAGAAGAAGTAGAGGAAGAGGAACAAGAAGAAGAAGAAGAAGAAGATGGAGAAAAAGAAGCAGAATGAGAGGAAGATGAAGATGAAGTAGTAGTAGAAAAAGAAGGAGAAGGAGCAGAAGAAGAAGAAGAAGAAGAAGAAGAAGGTGGTGGAGAAGGAGAAGTAGAAGAATAAGCAGAAGATGTGGAAGAAAAAGAAGAAGTACAAGAAGTAGATGTAGAAGAAGAAGATGATGATGATGAAGGCAAGAAAGAAGAAAAAGAAGAAAAAGATGAATAATAATAATAATAGTAATAATCATAATAATTATAAGTAGAAGAAGAAAAAGAAGAAGACGAAGAAGTAGTAGTGAGAAGAAGGAGAAGAAGGAGAAGGAGGAGTTTAAGAACAAGAAGAAAAAGAAGAAGAAGAGGAAGGAGGAGGAGGAGAAAAAGAAAAAGAAGAAGAAGAAGAAGAAGAAAAAGAAGGAGAAGAAGAAGAAAAAGAAGATAGAGAAGGAGGGGAAAATGAAGAAGAAGAACTATAAGAAAAAAAATGAGAAGAAGGCGAATAAGAAGAAGAAGAAGAAGAAAAAATAGAAGAAAGAGAAGAAGAAGGAAGAGCAGAAAGAGAAGAAGAAGAAGAAGAAGGAGAAAAGAAGAAGAAAAAGAAAAAGAGTAAAAATAACAATAATTATAACAATAATAACAATAATTATAATAATAATAACAACAATAATAATAATAATAATAACAATAATAATAATAAGTAGAAGAAGAAGAACAACAAGAAGAATGATAAAAATAAAAATAAAAATCACATTAGTAAAAATGAGAGGAAAAAGAATATGAAGAAGAACAAAAAGAAGTAGAAGAAGAAGAAGAAGAAGGAGAGAAGGAAGAAGAAGAAAAAGAGGAAGAAGAAGAAGAAGAAAGAACAAGAAGGAGAAGAAGAAGAAGAAGAAGAAGAAGGAGGAGAAGAAGTAGAAAGAGAAGAAAATGAAAAAGTAGAAGAAGAAGAAGAAGAAGAAGAAGAAGAACAAGCAGTGAGAAGGAGAAGAAGAAGAAGAACAAAAAGAAGTAGAAGAAGAAGAAAAAGAAGTAGAAGAAGAATGAGAAGAAGAAGGAGAACAAGAAATTGAATGATAAGAAGACAAAGAAGAAGAACAATAAGAAGAAGAAGAAATAAAAGAAGAAGAATAAGAAAAAAGAAGAAGAAGAAGAAGAAAATGAAGAATATGATGGAGAAAAAAGAAGATGACAATGAAGAGAAGAAGAAGAAGAAGATGAACAAGAAGGAGAAGAAGAAGAAGAAGAGCAACAAGAAAAAGAAGAGGGAAGAAGAAGAAGAAGAAGAAGAAGAAGAAGAAGATTAAGTAAAGGGAGAAGAAGCAAGAGCGAATGATAAAGAAGAAGAAGAAGAAAAAAAAAAATAAGAATATTAATAATAACAATAATAATAATATAATAACAATAATAATAATAACAATAATAATAAAAATGATAAAAATAATAATAAGTGGAAGAAGAAGAAGAAGAAGAAGGAGAAGAAGAAGAATAATAAGAAGGAGAAGATGAGAAAGATAGGTAGGTGAAAAAGAAGAAGAAGAATAAGAAGAAGAAGAAGAAGGGAAAGAAGAAAAAGAAAAAGAATAAGAAGAAGAAGAAGAAGAAGAAGAAGAAGAAGAAGAAGAAGTAGAAGAAGTAGAAGAAGAAGAAGAAAAAGGAAAACTAGAGGAAGAAGAAGTAGAAAGAAGAGATGAAGAAGAAGTAGAAGAAGAAAAAAAGAAGATGAAGAAGTAGAAGTAGTAGAAGAAGAAGATGAAGGAGAGGAAGAAGAAGAAGAAGAAGGAGAAGAAGTTGGCGAAGAAGAGGAGAAGAAGTAAAAGAATATGGTGATGATTATGACGAAGGCGAAGAAGACAAAGAAGAAGAAGAAGAAGTAGAAGTAGAAGAAGAAGAGGAAGACGAAGAAGAAGAAGAAGAAGAAGAAGAGGAAGAAGGTGAAGTTGAAGAGTAAGAAGAAGTAGTAGAAGAAGAAGAAGAAATAGATGGAAAGGAAGAAGAAGAAGAAAAAGAAGAAGAAGAAGTAGAAGGAAAAGAGGAAGACAAAGAAGAAGAAGAAGAAGAAGAAGAAGAAGAAGATGAAGTTGAAGAATAAGAAGAAGTAGTAGAAGAAGAAGAAGAAATAGATGGAAAAGAAGAAGAAGAAGAAAAACAAGAAGAAGAACAACACACATAATATAATTAATAATAATAATAATAGGAAAAGGAAGAAGAAGAAGAATCAGAAGTAGAAGAAGAAGTAATAGAAGGAGAAGGAGAAGAAGAAAAAGAATAAGAATAAGAGTACAACGAAGAAGAAAAAAATGAGAAGAACAAGAATAAGAAGTAGAAGAAGAAGAAAAAGGAGAAGAAGAAGAAGAAGGAGAGGAAGA
>JAIUJO010002268.1:95000-97500 GCA_023846275.1 Vanilla planifolia | reverse complement strand
AAGTAGAATAAGTAGAAGAAGAAGAAGAAGAAGAAGAAGAAGGAGAAGGAGAAGAAGAAGAAGAGTAAGAAGAAGAAGAAGAAAGAGAAGGAGAAGAAAAAAAAGAAAAATGGATAGAAGTGGAAGAAGAAGAAGAAGAAAAAAAAAGGAGACGAAGAAGAAGATGAAGAAGAAGAACAAGAAGAAAGAGAAGAAGATGACGAAGAAGAAGAAGAAGAAGAAGATAGAAGAAGAAGAAGAAGAAGTAGAAGAAGAAGAAGAGGAAGACAAAGTGAAGAAGAAGAAGAAGAAAAAAGAGGAATTAAAGATGTAGAGAAGAAGAAGAAGAAGAAGAAGAAGAAAAAGAAGAAGAACTAGAAGAAGAAGAAGATGAAGACGAAGAGAAGAAAAAGAAGAAGAATAAGAAGAAGAAGATGAAGAAAGAAAAAGTAGAAGAAGAAGAATAATAAGAAGTAAAATAATAATACGAAGAAGAAAAATAATAAGATCTTGATGAAGAAGAAGAAGAAGAAGAAACAGAAAAAGAAGAAGTAGAAGAAGAAGAAGTAGAAAAGGAAGAAGATGAAGAAGAAGAAGCAAAAGAAAATGATGAAAGAGAGGAAGATGAAGAAGAAGAAGAAGAAGAAGAAGAAAGAGTAGAAGAAGTCAAAGTAAAAGAAGAAGAAGAAGAGAACAAGAAGGGGAAGAAGAAGAAGGGGAGGAAGAAGAAAGGGAAGAAGACGATGAAGAAGAAAAGAAGAAGAAGAAGAAGAAGAAGAAGAAGAAGAAAAAAGAAGTAGAAGAAGAAGAAGAAAAAGAAGAAGAAGAAGTAGAAGAAGAACTGGAAGAAGTAGAAGTAGAAGAAAAAGAAGAAGTTGAAGAAGAAGAAGTTGAAGAAGAAGAATAAGAAGAAGAAGAAGAAGAAGAAGTAGTAGTAGCAGTTGTAGAAGAAGAACAAGATGACGAAGAAGGAAAAGAAAGAGTAGTAGAATAAGAATAAGAAGAAGAAGAAGGAGAAGAAGGGGAAGGGTAAGAGGAAGAATAATAAGAATAGAAGAAGAAGTATAAGAAAGGGGAGAAGAACAAGAAGATGAAGAAGTTGAAGAAGAAGAAGAAGAAGAAGGAGAGAAGAAGAAGGAGGAGAAGAAGAAGAAGAAGAAAAAGGAGGAGGAGAAGAAGAAGAGAAGAAGAAGAAGATCTAGAAGGAGCAGGAGGTGGAGGAGGAGAAGGTGGAGAGAAGAAGAAGAACAAGAAGAAGAAGGAGAAGAAGTAGAAAAAGAAAAAGATGCAGAAGAAGAAGAAGAAGAAGAAGAAGAAGAAGAACTAGAAGAAGAACGAGAAGAAGATCAAGAAGAAGAAGAAAACATTGAAGAAGAGGGAAAAAGAATAAGACAAAGAGGAAGAAGAAGTAGAAGAAGATTAAGAAGAAGAAGTAGAAGAGGATAACGATGAAGAGAAGAAGAAGAAGGAGAGGAAAGGAAGAAGATAAAGAAGAAGAAGAAGAAGAAGAAGAAAAAGAAGAAGTAAGATAAGAAGAAGAAGAAGAAGAAGAAGAAGAAGTACTAGAACAAGAAGATTTAGAAGAACAGGAGGAAGATGAAGAAGGAGAAGAAGAAGAGAAGTAGTAGTAGTAGTAGAAGAAGAACAGGAGGAAGATGAAGAAGGAGAAGAAGAAGAGAAGTAGTAGTAGTAGTAGAAGAAGAAGAAGAAGAAGAAAACGAAGAATGAGAAGAAGGCAAAGAAGAAGAAGAAGTGGAAGAAGAAGAATAAGAAGAGGTAGAAGAAGAAGAAGAAGCAGAAGAAGATGAAGAAGAGGGAGAAGAAGAAAAAGAAGAAGTAGAAGAAGAAGAAGATGATGATGAAGCGGTAGAAGAAGAAGAAGAAAAGAATAATATTAATAATAATAATAATAATGATAACAATTAAAAAAATACTATTTATAATAATAATAATAATAGGAAGAAGGAGAAGAAAAAAAGAAATAGAATAGGATGAAGAGGTAGAAGGGGGAAAAGGTGAAAAAGAAGAAGAAGAGGAAGAATAAGAAGAAGAAAGAAGAAGAAGAAGAAGAAAAAAGATGATGAAGAAGAGTAAGAGGAAGAAAGAGATGAAGAAGAAGAAGAAGAAGAACAAGAACAAGAATAATAAGAAGAACAAGAAGAAGAAGAAGAAGAATAAGAACAAGAAGTAGAGGAAGAAAAAGAGGAAGAAGAAGAAGAAGAAGAAGAAGAAGAAGGTGAAGAGAAGGCGAAGAAGAGGAAGAGGAAGTGGAAGAAAAAGAAAAAGAAGAAGAAGAAGAAGAAGAAGAAGAGGAAGAAGAGGGGAAAGTAAGAAGAAGAAGGATTGGAAGTGGAAGGGGAGGAAGAAGAAGAAGAAGAAGATGAAGAAGAAGATGATGAAGAAGAGTAAGTTGAAGGGAAGAAGAAGAAGAAGAAGAAGAAGATGATGATGAAGAAGAAGGAGAAGAAGAAGAAGAAGAAGGGAGAAAACATAGAACAAGAAGATGAAGAATTAGTAGAAT
>JAIUJO010002268.1:90000-92500 GCA_023846275.1 Vanilla planifolia | reverse complement strand
TAAAAATAAAAATAATAATAACCATAATAATAATAATGTTTACAGTTATAATGAAAAGAAAAAGGAGTAAAAGAAAAAGAAGAAGAACAAGAAGTAGAATAAGAAAAAGAAGAAGAAGGAAGAGGAGAAGAAGAACAATTAGAAGTATAAAAAGAAGAAGAAGATGATGAAGAAGAAAAAGTATATGAAGAAGAAGAATAAGAAGGAAAAAAAGAAGAAAAAAAGAAGAAGAAGGCAAAGAAGAAGAGGTAGAAGAAGAAGAAGAAGAAGAAGAAGAAGAAGTGGTAGTAGTAGAAGAAGAAGATGTAGAAGAATAGGAAAAAGGAGAAGAGGACGAAGAGGAAGAAGTTGAAGATGAAGAAGAAGAAAAAGAGAGAGAAGAAAAAGAGGAAGAAGCCGTAGAAGAAGAAGAAGAAGAAGGAGAAGAAGAGGTAGAAGAAGAAGAAGAAGAAGAAGAATTAGATGAATATTAATAATCAAAATAATAACTATAATGTTAATAATAATAATTATAATAAGAAAAAAATGAAGAAAAAATAAGAAGTTGAATAACAATAATAACAAAAATAATAATAACAATAATAATAATTATGAGAAGGGGAAGAAGAACAAGAAAAAGAATAAGAATAACAAGAAGAAGAAATAGGAGAAGAACATGAAGAAGAAGTAGAAGAAGAACATGAATTAGAAAAAGAAGGGGAAGGGGAGGATGATGAAAAAGAGGAAGAAGAAGAAGGACAAAAAGTGGGATGAGAAGAAGAAGAAGAAGTAGAAAACAAGAGGGAGTAGGAGGAGGACAAGAGGAAGAAGGAAATGAAGAAGAAGAAGAAGAGGAAGGAGAAGAAGAAGAAGAGGAAGAAGAGGAAGAAGAACAAGAAGAAGAGGAAGAATAAGAAGAAGATGTAGAGGAAGAAGGAGAAGATCAATAAGAAGAAGAAGCAGAAGAAGAGGAAGAGGAAGGACAAGAAGAAGAGGATGGAGAGGAGGAAGAAGAAGAAGAAGAAGAACGAGAAGAATATGATGATGATGACGATGATGACGAGGATGTTGAGCAAGAAGGAGACAAAGTAGAAGATGAAGAAGGAGAAAAAGAAGAATAAGTATAAGAAAAATAATAACAATGATAAGAAAATAAGAAGAAGAATAAGAAGTAGAATAAGAAGAAGAAGAAGAAGAGGAAGGACAAAGCAAAGAAGAAGAAGATGAAGAAGGTGAAGAAGATGATGAAGAAGAAGAAGGAGAAGAAGAACGAGAGGAAGAAGAAGAAGAAGAAGAAGAAGAAGAAGAACAAGGAGAAGAAGATGAAGAAGAAGAGGGAGAAGAAGATGATGAAGTGGAAGGAGAAGAAGAAGGAGAGGAAGATAAAAAAAGAAGAAAAAGGACAAGAAGAAGAAGAAGAAGTAGAAGAGGAAGAAGAAGAAGATTATGATGAATAATAATAATAATAATGATAACAATAACAATAAAAATAATGGTAATAATAACAATAACAATAATAATAATAATAATAATAATAATAATAATAATTATAATAAGAAAAAGAAGAGGAAAAAGAATAAGTAGAATAAGAAGAAGAAGAAGAAGAAGAAGGAGAAAGAGAAGAAGAAAAAGAATAAGAAGAAGAAGAAGAAGAAGAAGAAGAAGAAGAAGGAGAGGAAGAAGGAGATGAAGAAGAAGAAGAAGAAGAAGAAGAAGCAGGAGAAGAAGAAGAAGAAGAGGAAGAAGAAGAAGAAGAAGAAGAAAAAGAAGGCGAAGAGGAAGACGAAGATGAAGAACTAGGAGAAGAAGAAGAAGAAAAAGAAGAAGAAGGAGAAGAGGAAGTAGAAGAAATAGAAGAGAAAGTCAAGAGAAAAAATAAGGAGAACAAGAAGAAGAAAAGAAGAAGAAGAAGAAGTTGAAGAAGAAGAAGAAGAAGAAGAAGAAGAAGAGGAACAAGAAGAAGAAGAAGAAGAAGAAACATGAAGAAGAAAATGAAGAGGACGAAGAAGAAGGAGTAGAAGAAGTAGAAGTAGTAGAAGAAGAAGGCAAAGAAGAAGAAGAAGAAGATGTAGAAGACGAAGAAGAAGAACAAGAAGCAGAAGCAGAAGTAGAAGAAGAAGAAGACGAAGAAGAAGATGAAGAAGAAGAAGAAGAAAAGGAGGAAGAAGAAGAAGGAGAAGGAGAAGAAGAAGCATAAGAGAAGAAGATGAAGAAAAAGTAAAAGAGGAAGAAGAAGAGGATGAAGAAGAGGAAAGAGAAGAGGCAGAAGAAGAAAGAGAAGAAGAAGAAAAAAGAAGACGAAAAAAAGTAAGAATAAAAAGAGAAAGAAGAAGAAGAAGAAGAAGAAGAAGAAGAAAAAGAAGAAGAAGTAGAACAAGAAGAAGAAGATGAACAATAATAATAAGAATAATAATAATAATAATCACAATAATAATAAAGAAAAAAAATAAGATGTAGAGTAAAAATAATAATAATAATAAGGAGAAGGAAAAGAAGAACAAGAATAAGAATAAAAATAACA
>JAIUJO010002268.1:80000-82500 GCA_023846275.1 Vanilla planifolia | reverse complement strand
GAAGAAGGAGAAATGAAGAAGAAGAAGGAGAAGAAGAAGAAGAAGAATAAGAAAAAGAACAAGAAGACGAAGAAGAAGAAGTAGAAGAAGAAGAAGAGGAAGAAGAAGAAGAAGGCAAAGGAGAAGAAGAATTAAAAGAAGAAAAAGAAGAAGAAGAAGAAGAAGCAGAAGAAGAAGAAGGAGAAGAAGACGGTAGTTGTAGTAGAAGAAGGAGATGAAGAAGAAGATGATGAAGATGAAGAAGAAGTAGCAATAGTAGAAGTAGTAGTAGTAGTAGAAGAAGAAGAAGAAGAAGAAGTTTATGAAGAAGAAGAAGAAGAACAGGAAGAAGAAGAGGAGGAAGAAGAAGAAGAACAAGAAGAAGAAGAGGAAGACGAAGGAGATGAGAAAGAAGAAGAAGAAGAAGAAGAAGATGATGAAGAAGAAGAAGATGAAGAAGATGGAGAAGGATGAGAAGAAGAAGAAGTAAAAGAAAAAGAAGAAGAAGAAGCAGAAGGAGAAGAAGAAGAAGAAAAAGAGGCAGAAAGAGCAGATGAAAAGAAGAAGAATGAAAAGAAAAAGTTGTAACAGAAGAAGAAGAAAAACAAGTAGAAGAAGTAGTAGTAGAGGAAGAAGAAGAAGATGATGATGAAGGAGAAGAAGAAGTTTAAGATGAAGAAGAAGATGAATAATAATAATAATAATAATAATAATAATAAATTTAATAATAATAATAATAACAATAATAATATATAATAATAATAAGTAAAAAAAGAAGGAGAAGAAGCTGATAAAGAAGAACGAGAAGAAGAAGAAGTTGAATTAAAAGTTGAAGAAGAAGAAAAGAGGAAGAAGGAGAAGATGAAGAAGGAGAAAAAGTGGAAGAATAAGAAGAACAAGAAGGAAAAATGAAAAAGAAGAATGACAACAACAAGAAGAAGAAGAATAAGAAAAAAAACCAGAAGAAGAAGAAGAAGAAGAAGAAGAAGAAGAAGAAGAAGTAGAAGAAGTCGAAGAAGAAGGAGAAGGAGAAGAAGAATTAGATGAAGAAGAAGAAGAAGAAGAAGAAGAAGAAGAAGTTGAAGAAGAAGAAGAATGAGAAGAAGAAGGAGAAGACGAAGAAGAAGGAGAAGAAGAAGAAGAAGAAGAAGAAGAAGAAGAAGAAACAGAAGACAAAGAAGAAGAAGAAACAGAAGACAAAGAAGAAGAAGTAGAAGAAGAAGAAGTAGAAGAAGAAGAAGTAGAAAAAGAAGAAGAAGAAGAAGAAGAAGAAGAAGAAGATGAAGAAAAAGAAGAAGAAGAGAAAGGAGAAGAAGAAGAAGAATTAGAAGAGGAAGAAGAAGACGAAGAAGAAGAGGAAGAATATAAAGAAGAGGAAGAAAAAGAAGAATATGAGAAAAAATAAGAAGAAGAAGAAGAAGAAGAAGAAGAAGAAGAAGAAGAGGAAGAAGAAGAAGATGATGATGAAGAAGGAGGAGGAGAAGATGAAGAAGAAGTTGGAGTAGTAGAGGGAGAAGGTAGAAGTATAAGAAGAAGAAGAAGAAGAAGAAGAAGAAGAAGAAGAATAAGGAGGAGAAGAAGAAGGAGAAGAAGAAGGAGAGTAAGAAGAAGAAGAAGAAGAAGAAGAAGATGAAGATGAAGAAAAAGTAGAAGACAAAGAAGAAAAAGAAGAAGAAGAACAAGAGAAAGAAGAAGAGGAGGAAGAAGAAGAAGCACGAGAAGAAGAGGAAGAAGAAGAAGAAGATGAGAAGAGAAGAAGAAGAAGAAGAAGAAGAAGAAGAAGAAGAAGAAGGAGAAGGAGAAGAAGAAGAAGATGGAGATGGAGGAGAGGAAGAAGGGGAAGTAAAAGAAGAACAACTAGTAGTAGTAGTAGAAGAAGAAGAAGAAGAAGAAGAAATAGAAGAAAAAGAGGAACAAAAAGGAGAAGAAGAGGAAGAAGAAGAAAAAGAAGAATAAAAAGAAGAAGAATTAGAAGAAGAAGAAGAAGCAGAGGAAGAATAAGAAGAAGGACAAGGAGGAGTTGAAAAAAGGAAGAATAAGAAGAAAAAGTAGTTGTTGAAGGAGAAGAAGAACAAGAAGATGATGATATGATGTTGAAGAAGGAGAAGAAGAAGTTGAAGAAGAAGAAGAAGAATAAGAAGAAGGAAAGGAAGAAGTAGAAGAAGAAGAAGAAGAAGTAAGAGGAGAAATGAAGAAGAAGAAGAAGAACAAGAAGAACGAGAAGAAGAAAAAGTACAAGAAGATGACGAAGGGGAAGAAGAAGAAGAAGAAGTAGAAGCAGAAGAAGAATGAGAAAGAGAATAAGAAGAATAAATAGAAGATGTAGAAAAGGAGGAGGAGAAGAAGAAGAAGAAGAAGAAGAAGAAGAAGTAAAAGTAGATGAAGAAGAAAAAGTCGTAGAAGAAGAATAGTTAAAATAATAAAAAAAAATAACAATAATAATAATAATAATAATAATAATAAGAAAAATAAGAAGTAGAAGAAGAAGAAGAAGAAGAAGAGGAAGCAGAAGGAGAAGAAC
>JAIUJO010002268.1:37500-42500 GCA_023846275.1 Vanilla planifolia | reverse complement strand
AGGAGAAGAAGAAGAAGAAGAAGAAGAAGAAGAAAAAGAATAAGAAGAAGAAGTAGAAGAAGAAAAAGGAGTAGGAAGGGAAGAAGAAGAAGTAGAAGCAGAAGGAGAAGGAGAAGAAGATAAAGAAGACGAAGGAGGAGATGAAGAAGAAGAAGTAGAAGAGGAAAAAGAAAGAGAGGAAGAGGAGGAAGAAGAAGAAGAAGAAGAAGAAAAAGAAGAAAGAAGAAGAAGAAGAAAAAGAAGAAGAAGAAGATGAGGAGGAAGAAGAAGAAGAAGAACAAGATGATGTTGAAGAAGAGGAGGAAGAAGAAGAAGAAGAAGAAGAAGAGGAAGAAGAAGAAGAAGAAGGAGAAAAAGAAGAAGAAAAAAAAACAATAGCAATAATAAGTAGAGAAAGAAGAAGTAGAATAAGAAGAAGAAGAACAAAAAGAAGGAGAAGGAGAAGATGAATAGAAGAAGGATAGGAAGAAAAAGTAGAAGAAGAAGACAAAGGTGAGGATGAAGAAGAAGAATATGATGAAGAAGGAGGAGAAGGAGAAGAAGAAGAAGAAGAAGAATAAGGAGAACAAGAAGAAGGATAGGAAGATGATGAAGAGGAAGAAGATAAAGTAATAGTGGAAGAAGCAGAAATGAAGAAGAAGAAGAAGAAGAAGAAGAAAAGAATAAGAAGATGTAGAAGAAGAAGAAGAAGAAGAAGAAGAAGAAAAAGAAGAAGGAGAAGAAGAAGGAGAAGAAGAAGAAGAAGAACAAGAAGGAAGAGAAGAAGAAGAAGATGAAGAAGAAAAAAAAGTATAAGGAGAATAATAAGAAGTAGAAGTAGAAAAAGTAGAAGAAGAAGAAGAACAAGAAGTGGAAGAAGAAGAAGAACAAGAACAAGAAGAGGAAGAAGAAGAAGAAAAAGAAAAAGAAGAGAAAGATGGAGAAGAAGAGGAAGAAATAGAAGAAGGAGAAGAATAAGAACTAGATAAAGAAGAAGAAAAAGAAGAAGTAGATCAACAAGAAGATGAAGAAGAGGAAGAGGAAGAAGAAGAAGAAGAAGAAGAAAAGGAACAAGATGTAAAAGAAGAACAAGAACAAGAAGAAGAAGGAGAAAAGAATGAAGAAATATGAGAAGAAGAAGAGGAAGAAGAAGAAGTAGATGCAGAAGAAGAAGAAGAAGAGAGAGAAGAAGAAGAAGATGGAGATGAAGAAGAAGAAGAAAAAGAATAAAAAGAACTCGAAGAAAATTAACAAGACGAAGAAGAAGAGGAATGAAAATAATTAGAAGAACAAAACGAAGAAGAAACAAAAGTAGAAGAAGAAGAATGAGAATAGGAAGAAGAAGAAGTAGAAGAAGTAGAAGAAGAAGAAGAAGGGGAAGAACAAGAAGAAGGGTAAGAACAAGAAGAAGAAGAAGTATAAGAAGAAGAAGATGATAAAGGAGAAGAATTTGAAGAAGAAAAGAAGTAAAAGAAGATGTAGAAGAATACGTAAAAGGAGAAGAAGAAAAAGAAGTAGAAGAAGAAGAAGAAGAAGAAGAGAAAGAAGTTGAAGAAGAAGGAGAAGAAGAATAAGAAAATGAAGAAGAATAAGAAGAGGAAGAAGAAGATGAAGAAGAAGAAGAAGAAGAAAATGATGATGATGATGATGAACAACAACAAGAAGAAGTGTAAGAAGTGGAAGAAGTGTTACAAGAAGAAGAAGAAGAAGAGGAAAAAGAAGAAGAAGAAGAAAAGAAGAAAAACAATAAGAAGAAGATGAAGAAGAAGAATAAGAAGAAGAAGAAGAAAAGAAGAAGAAGAAGAAGAAGAAGAAGACTAAGAAGTAGGAGAAGAAGAAGAAGAAGAAGAAAAAGTAGAAGACGAAGAAGAAGAAGAAGAAGAAGAAGAAGAAGATGGACGAAGAAGTAGCAAAAGAAGGAGAAAAAGTAGAAGATAAAGAAGAAGAAGAAGCTAAAAAAGAAGAAGAACAATGAGAAAAAAAGAATAAGATGAAGGAGAAGAAGAAGTAGTAGTATTAGTAGTAGTAGAAGAAGAGGAAGAAAAAGAAAAAAAGTAGAGAAAGAAGAAGAAGAAGAACAATAACAAGCATAACAAGAAGAGGACAAAGGAGAAGAAGTAGAGAGAAGAAAAAGAAGTAGTAGAAGAAGAATAAGATGTAAAAGAAGAAGAAGAAGAAGATCTGGAAGAAGAAGTAGTAGGAGAATAATAATAATAATAATAATAACAACAACAACAACAACAACAATAATAATAATAATAATAATAATAATAATAATAATAATAATAATAATAATAATAAAATTATAATATTAATAATAATAATAATAATAATAATAGTAATATGAAGAATAATAAGAAGAAGAATGAGAAGAAGAAGAGGTTGAAGAAGAAGAAGGAGGAGAAGAAGAAGTAGAAGCTGGGGAAGAAGAAGAAGAAGAAGAATAAGAACAATAAGAAGAAGGACAAGGAGAAAGAGAAGGAGAAGATAAAGGAGAAGAAGAAGTGGAAGAAGAAGAAGAAGAGGAGAAAGGAGAAGAAGAAGTTGAAGAAGAAGAAGAAGAAGAAGAAGAAAAAGAAGAAGAAGAAGGAGAACGAGAAGAAGAAGAAGAAGATGATGATGATAAAAAAAAGATGAAGAAGAAAATGAAAAAGAAGAAGAAGAAGATGATGAAGAAAATTGGAAGAAGAAAATGAAGAAGAAGAAGAAGAAGAAGAAGAAGAAGATGATGATGAAAAGAAGAAGAAGAGGAAGAAAAAAGAGAAGAAAAAGAAGTAAACAAAGAAGAAGATAGAGAAGAAGAAAAAGGAGAAGCAGAAGTTGGGCAAGAAGAAGAAGGAGAATAATAATAATAATAATAATAATAATAATAATAATAATAATAATAATAATAAGATGGAGAAACGGAAGAAGAAGAAGAAGATGAAGAAGAAGTAGAACATGAAGAAGAAGGAGAAGTAGTAGAAGAAGAAGGAGGAGAAGAAGAAGAAGAAGATGAAGAAGAAGACGAAGAAGAAGACGAAGAAGAAGAATAAGAATAAGAAGAAGGAAAAGAAAGAGAAGTAGGAGTAGAAGAAGAAGAAGAACGATTAGAGGAAGAAAAAGATGATGAAGAAGAAGAAGAAAAAGAAGAGGATGAAGGTACAGTTGAAGGAGCTTAAGAAGAAAAAGAAGAAGATGAATAAAAAGAAGAATTTGAAGAAGAAGAAGTTGAAGAAGAAGGAGATGACGAAGAAGAGGTAGAAAAAGAAGAGGAAGAAGTAGAAGAAGAAGAAGAAAAGAAGATGATGAAAATGATCAAGAAAAAGAAGAAGAAGAAGAAGGAGAAGAAGAAGAAAAAGGAGAAAAAGAAGAGGAAGATGAGGAAAAGTAGAAGTACAAGAAGAAGATGTAGAAGGAGATGAAGTAGGAGAATTCGAAGAAAGAGAAGATGGAGGAGAAGAATAAGAATAAGAGGAAAATTAAGAAGAAGGAAATAAAGATGAAAGAGAAGTAGAAGAAGAAGTACAACAAGAAGAACAAGAAGTTGTAGTAGAAGTAGAAGAAGAAGAAGAAGAAGATGTAGATGAAGGAGAAGAAGAAGAAGAAGTAGAATATGGAGATGTGGATGAATAATAAAAGTAAAAACAATATTAATAATAATAATAATAATAAGAATAAGAGGAAGAAGATGGAGTAAAAGGAGAAGAAGAAGAAGAAGATGAGGAAGAAGAAGAAGAAGAAGAAGAAGAGGAAGAAGTAGAAGAAGAAAGTAAAGAAGAAGAAGGAGAAGGAGGAGGAGGAGGAGGAGAAGAAGAAGAAGACGAAGAAGAAGAAGAAGAAGAAGAAGAATTTGAAAAAGAGGAAGGAGTAAAATAAGAACATGAAGAAGTAGAAAAAGAAGAAAAAGTGGAGGAAGAAGAAGAAGTAGAAGAAGAAGAGGAAGAAGAAGGCAAAGAAGAAGAAGAAGAAAAAGAAGAAGAAGAAGATGGAGACGAAGATGAAGAGGAAGAAGAAGAACAAGAAGAAGAAAAATAATAAAAAGAAGAACAAGAAAGAAAAGATGAAGAATGAGAAAAAGAAGAATGAGAAGAATAAGAAGAAGAAGAAGACGAAGGAGAAGAAGATGAAGAAGGAGAACATGAAGAAGAAGAAGAAAAAGAAGAAGAAGAAGTTTAAGGAGAAGAAGAAGAAGAAGAAGAAGAAGGAGTAGAAGTAGAAGAAGTATAAGAAGAGTAAGAAGAACAAGAATAAGATGAAGAAGGACAAGAAGAAAAAGAAGGAGAAGAAGAAGATGAAGAAGAGGAAGAAGAAGAAGGAGAAGTAGATGAAGAAGAAGAAAAGAATGAGAAGAAGAAGAAGAAGGAGAAGGAGGAGGAGGAGGAGAAGAAGAAGAAGAAGTAAAAAAAAGATGAGGAAGAAGAAGAAAAAGAAGTAGAAGAAGAAAAAGAAGAAGAAGAAGAAGAAGATGAAGAAGAAGAAGACAAATAACAATTAGGAGAAAAAGTTGAAAAAGATGATTAAAGATACGGAGAAGAGGAAGAAAAATAGGAGGAAGAAGAAGAAGATAAAGAAGTTGAAGGAGAAGAATCAGAAGAAGAAGAAGAAGAAGAAGAAGAAGAAGTAAAAGAAGAAGAAGAAGAATAAGTAAAAGAAGGAGAAGAAGAAGAAGAAGAAGAAGAAGAAGAAGAAGAAGAAGAAGAAGAAGAATAGGAAGACTTAGATGAAGGAGGAGAAGAAGAATAAGAAAAAGAAGAAGAATAAGAAGAGGAAGAAGAAGGAGAAGAAGTAGAAAAAGAAGAAGATGATGAAGAAGAAGTAGAAGAAGAAGTACAAGAAAAGAAGCATAAGAAGTAGAAGAAGAAGAAGAAGGAGAAAGAGAAGAAGAAGAAGAAGAAGAAGAAGAAGAAGAATAAGATGGGGAAGAGGAAGAAGAAGTAGAAGAAGACCAACAAGAATAAGGAGGAGAAGAAGAAGAAGAAGACAGAAAAGAATAAGTAGAAGATGAAGAAGAAGAAAAAGAAGAAGGAGAAGAAGAAGAA
>JAIUJO010002268.1:17500-25000 GCA_023846275.1 Vanilla planifolia | reverse complement strand
TAAGGAAGAAGAAGAAGAAGAAGAAGAAGAAGAGGATGAGGATGAAGAAGAAGAAGAACAAAAGGAGGAAGAAGAAGAGGAAGAAGAAGAGAAAGAAGAGGAAGAAAGAGATGAAGAAGAAGAAGAGGAAGTAGAAGAGGAAGAAGAAAAAGGAGAAGAAGAAGACAAAGACGAAGAAGGAGAAGAAGGATGATAATGATAATAATAATTATAATACCAATAGGAAGAAGAAGAAGAAGATGAAGAGGAAGAAGAACAAGAAGGAGGAGGAGAAAAAAAGATTGAGAAGAAGAAGAAAATTGAAGAAGAAGAAGAGGAGGAAGAAGAAGAAGAAGTGGAACAAGAACAACATGATGATGATGAGGATATTGATGATGATGATGTTGATAAAGAAGAAAAAGGAGTACAAAAAGAGGAAGAAGAAGATGAAAAAGAAGAAGATGAACAAGAAGAAAAAGATGAAGAAGAAGAAGTGGAAGAAGAAGAAGAAGAAGAAGAAGAGGAAGAAGAAGAAAAGGAAGAAGGGGAAGGGGAAGAAGAAGAAGAAGAAGAAGAGGAAGAAGAACAACTTGAAGAAGACGGAATAGTAGAAGAAGAAAAATTGGAAAAAGAAGTAGTAGTAGTAGTAGTAGAAGAAGGAGAAGAAAAGAAGAAGAAGAGGAAGAAGAAGAAGAAGATGACGATGATGAAGAAGAAGATGAAAAAGAAGAATAAAGAGAATAATAATAGTAATATTGATATAATAATAATAAAAACAAGAAATAAAAGATGAAGAACAAGGAGAAGGAGGAGAAGAAGGAGAGGAAAAAAAACAAGAACATGAAGAATAGGAATAAGAAGAAGGAGATGAAAAAGAAGAAGAAAAAGAAGAGGAGGAGGAGGAAGAAAAAGAAGGAGATTAAGAACAAGAGAAAGAAGAAGAAGAGGAAGAGGAAGAATAGCAAAAGAAGAAGAAGAAGAAGGAAAAGAAGAAGAAGGGGGAAAAGAAAAAGAAAAAGAAGTCGAAGAAGAAGAAGAATAAGAAAGAGGAAAATAATAATAATAAGAAGAAGGTAAGCCAAAGAAGAAGAAGAAGAAGGAGAATAATAATAATATTAACAATAACAATTATAACATTTATAATAATAAAAAGAAGAAGGAGAAGGAGAGAAAGAAAAAGAAGAAGAAGAAGGAGAAGAAGAAGAACAAGAAGAAGAAAAAGGAGGAGGAGGAGAAAAAGAAGATGAAGCAGAAGTTTTATTAGAAGAAGAAGAACATGACGAAGAAGAAGGAGGAGAAAGAGAATAATAATAATAATAATAATAATAGTAAAAAGAAGCAGGTGAAGGAGAAGAAGAATAAGAAAAAGAAGAAGAAGAAGGAGAAGGAGAAGAAGAAATAGAAGAAGAAGAAGAGGAAGAGGAAGAAGAAGAAGAAGAAGAAGAAGAAGGAGAAGATGAAGAAGAAGAAGAAAGGAGAAGAAGAAGAAGAAGAAGAAGCGGAAGAAGTTGAAAGAGAAGAAAAAAAGAAGTAAAGAACAAGAAGTAGAAGAAGAAGACGAAGAAGAAGAAGAATAATAACAATAACAATAATGATAGTAATAAGAAGAAGAAGAAGAAGAAGAAGGAGAAGAAAAAGGAAGAGGAGAAGAATGAGCAGAAAGAGAAGAATGAGAAGAAGAAGAAGAAAAAGAAGATTATGTTGATGAAGAAGAAGAAGAAGAAGAAGAGGAAGATGAAAAAGAAGAAGAAGAAGAAGAAGAAGAGGTAGAATACAAAGAAGATAAAGAAGAAAAAGAAGACGAAGAAGGCGAAGCAGAAGAAGAAGAAGAAGACGAAGAAGGAGAAGTAGAAGAAGAAGAAGAAGACGAAGAAGAAGAAGAAGATGATGATGATGATGATGATGATGAAAAGAAGTGGAAGAAGGAGAAGAAGAACATGAAGAAAAAGAAGAAGCAGAAGAAGAAGTAGAAGAAGAAGAAGAATAAGAAGAAGAAGAAGAAGTAGAAGAAGAAAAAGAGGAAGAAGTAGAAGAAGAAGATGTTGGAGAAGGAGTAGGAGAAGAAGAAGATGAGGAGAAGAAGTAGTAGTAGAAGAAGAAGACGATGAGAAAGAAGAAGAAGAAGAAGAAGAAGAAGAAGAAGAAGATGATGATGATGAAGAAAATTGGGAAGAAGAAGAAGAAGATAGGGAAGAAGAAGAAGAAGAAGAAGAAAAAGAAGAAGAATAAGAAGGAGAAGAAGAAGAGGAAGAAGAAGAGGAAGAAGAAGAAGAAGAAGATGAAAGAGATGAAGAAGGAGAGCCAGGGGAAGAAGTAGAGGAAGAAGAAGTAGAAGAAGAAGAAGGGGAAGAAGAAGAAGGCGAAGAAGAAGAATAACAAGAAAAAGAAGAAGAAGAAGACGAAGAGGAAGAAGAATAAAAACAGAAGAAGTACAAGAAGTTGAAAAAGAAGAAGAAGAAGAAGAAGAAGGCGAATAATACAAATCATAATAATAAAAAAAATAATAAAAACAATAACAATAATAATAATAATAACAATACTATTAATAATATTAATATTAATAAAAGGAAGAAGAAGAAGAAGAAGTAGAAGAAGAAAAAAGATGAAGAGAAAGAAGAAGAAAAAGAAGAAGAAGAAGAAGAAAAGAAGAAGAAGAGGAAAAAGAAGAAGAATTAATGGAAGAAGAATGTGATGAAGAAGAAGAAGAATAAGAAAAGAAAAAGAAGTGGAAGAAGAAGATGATAAAGAAGAAGAAGAAGAAGAAGAACAAGAAGATGAAGATGGAGAAGAAGAAGAAGATGGAGAAGAAGAAGACGATTAGGATGAAGATGAAGGACAAGGAGAGAAGAAAAAGATGAAGCAGTAGAAGAAGAAGAAGAAGAAAAAGAATAAAAGGAGGAGAAGAAGATGAAGAAGAAGAAGGAGGTGGACTAGAAGAATAATAATAAGAAGAAGAAGTAGAGGCAAAAGAAGAAGAAGAAGAAGAAGAAGAAGAAGAAGAAGAAGAAGAAGAAGATGATGATGATGAAGAAGAAGAAGGAGAAGGAGGAGAAGAGGAATAATAATAGTAATAATAATAATTGCAATAATAGAAATAATAATAAAAAGATGAAGGAAAAGAGGGAGAAGAATGTCAAAAAACGGAAGAAGAAGAAAAAAATGAAAAAAAAGAAGGAGAAGAAGGCGAAGAAGAAGAAGAAGAAGAAGCAGAAGTTGAATAAGAAAAAGAAGAAGGAGAAATAAAAAGAAGACGAAGAAGAGAAGAAAAACTAGAAGAAGAAGAGAAGAAAAACTAGAAGAAGAAGAAGAAGAAGAAGATGATGAAGAAGAGGAAGAAGATGACGAAGAAGAAGAAGAAAAAAAAGAAGAAAAGGAAGAAGAAGGGAAGAATAGAAAAGAGAAGAAGAACAAAAAAGAGAAGAGGAAGAAGAAGATGCTGACGATGATGATGATTTTGATGAAGAAGAAGAGGAAGTAGAAGAAGAAGAAGAAGAAGGAGAAGCAGAAGTAGAAGAAGATGGGGAAGAGGAGGAAGAAGAAGAAGAAGAAGAAGAAGAAGAAGAAGAAAAAGAAGAAGAAGAAGGAGAAGAATAAGGAGGAGAAGAACAAGATGATGATGATGAAGAAGAAAATGAAGAAGAAGAAGAAGATGATGAAGAATAAGAACAACAAGAAGAGGAAGAGGCGGAAGAAGAAGATAAAGAAGAAGAGGAAGAGGAAAAAGATGAAGAAGAAGAAGAAGAAGAAGTGGAAGAAGAAGGAGAATAAGTAGAAGAAGAAGAAGAAAAAGAGGGAGAAGAAGAAGAAGAAAAAGAAGAAGAGGAAGAAGAAGAAGAAGAAGAAGAAAAACAAGAAGAAGACAATGAAGAAGAGGAAGAAAATGATGACGATGATGATTATGTGAAGAAGTAGAAGAAGAAGAAGAAGAAGAAGAAGAAGAAGAGGAAGATGATGTTGATGATGAAGAAGAAGAAGAAGTAGAAGACGAAGAAGAAGAAGAAGAAGAAGATGAAGAAGAAGAGGAGGGGGAATAAGAAGAAGAAGAAGAAGGAGAACAAGAAGAATAAGGAGAAGAAGAAGAAAATGATGAAGAAGAAGAGGAAGAAGATGAAGAAGAAGAAAGGAAGAGAAAGAAGAAGAAGAAAAAGAAGAAGTAGAAGAAGAAGAAGATGAAGAAGAAGAAGAAGAAGAAGGATAATAATAACAATAATAATAACAAAAGAAAGAGGAAGAAGAAGAAGAAGAAGAAGGAAAAAAAGAAGAAGACGAAGAAGAAGTAGTAGAAGAAGAAGGAGAAGAACAAAAAAAAAAGGAAGTCGAAGAAGAAGAGGACGAAGGAGAAGAAGAGGGAGAAGAAGAAGAAGAAGAAGAAAAAGCAGAAGAAGAAGATGGTGATTAAGAAGAAGAAGAAAGACAACAACTAGAAGAAAAAATTGAAGAAGAAGAAGAAAAAGAAGAAGAAAAAGAAGAAGCAGAAGATAGAAAAGAAGAAGAAGAAGACGAAGAAAAAGAAGAAGAAGAAGAAGAGGAAGATGTGAGGGAAGGAGGAGGAGGAGAAGAAGAAGAAGAATAATAAGAGGAAGAAGAGGAAGAAGAAGAAGAAGTTGAAGAATAAGAAGAAGCAGGAAACGAAGAAGACAATGATAAAAGAAAATGAACAAGAAGGAGAAAAATAATAATAATAGGAGCAATAAGAAAATTAATAAGGAGAAGGAGAAAAAGAAGAAGAAGAAGAAGAAAAAGAAGAAGAAGATGACAAAGAAGGAGAAGAAGAAGTAGAAAAAGAAGAAGATGAAGAAGAAGAAGAAGAAGGAGAAGGAGAAAAATTAGAAGAATAGAAAGGACAAGCAAAAGAAGAAAAAGTAGCGGAAGAAGATCATGAAGACGAAGAAGAAGATGAAGGAGAAGGAGGAGAAGAAGGAGAAAAAGAAGGCGAAGAAGAAGTAGAAGATGAAGAAGAAATGGAAGAAGAAGAAGAAGAAGGCGAAGTAGAATAATAATAATAATAATAGTAAGAAGAAGGGGAAGAAGAAGAAGAAGGAGATGATGATGATGATGAAAAAGATGGAGAAGAAAAAGTAGAAGAAGAAGAATAAAAAGAAGTAGAAGAAGAAGTGGAAGACGAAGAAGAAGAAGAAGAAAAATAAGAAGAGTATTAAGAAGAAGAAGAACAAGTAAGAGAATGAGAAGGAGAAGAAGAAAAAGAAGAACAAGAACAAGAACAAGAAGAGGAAGAAGAAGAAGTTGATGAAGAAGAAGAAGAAGAAAATGACGATGATGATGATGATGATTAAAAAGGAGTAGAAAACAAAGGAGTAGAAAACAAAGGAGTAGAAAAAGAAGAAGAAAAAGATGAAGAAGAAAAAGATGAAGAAGAAGAGGAAGAGGAAGAAGAAGAAGAACAAGAAGAAGAAGATTGGGAAGAAGAAGAAGTAGGAGAAGAACAAGAATAATAAAAAGGTGGAGAAGAAGTAGTAGAAGAGGAAGAAGTAGAAGAAGATGATGGAGAAGAATAAAAGGAAGAAGATGAAGAAGAAGGAGCAGAAGATGAAGAAGAAGTTTAAGAAGAAGAATTAAAAGAAGAAGAAGGTGAAGAAGAAGAAGACGTAGAAGAAGCAAAAGATGGAGAAGAAGAAGAAAAAGAAGACAAGGAGGAAGAAGGTGAAGAAGAACAATATGAAGAAGAAGAAGAAGATGTGAATGAATTAGTTGTAGAAAAAAAAGAAAAAGAATACAAAGAAGATGATCAAGAAGAAGAAGCAAAGAAAAAGAGGAAGAAGGAGAATAGTAATAATAAGAACATAAGTAATAATAAGAAAATGAGGAAGAAGAAGAAGAAGAAAGAGGAGAAGGAGAAGAAGAAGAAGAAGGAGAAGAAGAAGTATAAGAAGAAGAAGAAGAACATGAAAAAATAAAAGATACATAAGAAGAATAAGAAGAAGAAGAAGAAGCAACAGAAGAAGAAGACGAAGAAGAAAAAGAAGGTGGAGAAAAAGTAGAAGAGGACTAATGAAAACAATAATAATAACTGTAATAAGATGAAGAAGAAGAGCAAAACAAGATGAAGAAGTGGAAGTAGAGGAGGACGAAGAAAAAGAAGAGGGACAAGAAGAAGAGAAAGAAGAAGAAGAAAAAAAGAAGAAGAAAAGAAGAAGAAGAAGAAGAAATAAAGAAGAAGAAGGTGATCAAGAAGAAAAGAAGAAGAAAAAGGAGATGATGAAACGAAGAAGAAGATCAAGAAGAAGAGGAAGAAGAAAGAGAAGAAGAACAAGATGAAGAAGAAGAAGAAGAAGAAGATGAGGAAGATTGGGAAGAAGAAGAAGAAGAAGGAGAAGAACAAGAATAATAAGAAGAAGAAGGGGAAGAAGAAGAAGAAGAAGACGAAGAAGAAGAAGAAAGAGAAGAAGATGAAGAAGAAGAGGAAGAAGAAGATGATGTTGAAGGACAAGATTAAGTGGAAGAAGAAGAAGAAGAAGGAAGAGAAGAAGAAGAAGAAGGAGAAGATGAAGAAGAAGATGATGAAAAAGAAGATGTAGACAAAGAAGAAGGTGAAGAAGAAGAAGAACAAGAAGAACAAGAAGAAGAACAAGAACAAGAAAATGTAGAAGAAGCAGAAGATGGAGGAGAAGAAGAAAAAGAAGACAAGGAGGAAGAAGGGGAATAATAATAATAATAATAATAATAATAATAATATGATGTGAAGGAATTAGAAGGAGAAGAAGAAAAATAAGAAGAATAAGAGGAAGACGATCAAGAAGTAGAAGTAAAAGAAAAGATGAAGGAGAATAATAAGAAATGTAATAACAATAATAATAATAATAATAATAACAATAGAAATAATAAGAAAATAAAGAAAAGGCAGAAGAAAAAGGAAGAGAAGAAGAAGAAGATGGAGAAGAAGGAGAATAAGTAGTAGAAGAAGAAAAAGGAAAAGGAAAAGAACGAGAAGAAGAAGGAGAAGAAAAAGAAGTAGAAGAAGAAGAAGAAGATGAAGAAGAAAAAGAGGAAGATGAAGATGAAGAAGAAGAAGATGGAGAAAAAGGAGAAGAGGAATAATGGTAATAATCATAACAATTGTAATAAGAAGAAGAATAAGAAGAAGAAGAAGAAGGAGAAGAAGGGGAAGAAGAAAAACGAGAAGAAGAAGTGGAAGTAGAAGAGGACGAATAACTAGAAAAGGAGAAGAAGAAGAGAAGGAAGAAGAAGAAGAAAGGAAGAAAAAGAAGAAGAGGAAGAAGAAGAAGAAGCAAAAGAATTAGAAGGTGATGAAAAAGAAGAAGAAGAATAAAAAGCAGCAGAAGAAGAAAAAGCAGAAGAAGAAGAAGTAAGATGTTGATGAAACGAAGAAGAAGAAGAAGATGGACAAGAAAGGGAACAAGATGACAAAGAAGAAGAGGAAGAAGAAGAAGAAGAAGATGGAGAAGAAGAAGAAGAAGAAGAAGAAAAAGAAGATGAAAATGATGAAGAAGAAGGAGAAGAAGGAGAAGAAGGAGAAGGAGAAGGAGAAGAAGATGTGAAGGA
>JAIUJO010002268.1:10000-12500 GCA_023846275.1 Vanilla planifolia | reverse complement strand
TAGAAGAGAAAGAAGAAGAAGGAGAAGAAGAAGACAAAGACGAAGAAGGAGAAGAATGATAATAATGACAATAATAATTATAATACGAATAGGAAGAAGAAGAAGAAGATGAAGAAGAAGAAGAACAAGGAGGAGAAAAAAAGATTGAGAAGAAGAAGAAAAAGAAGACGAAAGCTGAAGAAGAAGTGAACGAGGAAGAAGAAGAAGAGGAACAAAAACAACATGATGATGATGATGACGATATTGATGATGATGATGACGACAAAGAAGAAAAAGTAGTACAAAAAGAAGAAGAAGAAAAAGATGAAGAAGAAGAAGAAGAAGAAGAGAAAAAGAAGAAAAAGAAGAAGGGGAAGGGGAAGAAGAAGAAGAAGAGGAAGAAGAACAAGTAAAAGAAGATGGGGTTGTAGAAGAAGAAAAATTGGAGAAAGAATTAGTAGTAGAAGTAGAAGAAGAAGGAGAAGAAGAAGAAGAAGAAGAAGAAGAAGATGAAGAAGAAGAATAAGAAGAATAAGAAGAAGAATAATAATAATAATAATAAAAAGAAGAAATAGAAGAAGAAGAACAAGGGGAAGGAGGTGAAGAAGAAGAGGAAAAAAGTAGAAGATGAAGAACAAGAATAAGAAGAAGAAGGAGATGAAAAAGAAGAAGAAAAAGAAGGGGAGGAGGAAGAAAAAGAAGGAGATTAAGAACAAGAGAAAGAAGAAGAAGAGGAAGAGGAAGAATAGCTGAAGAAGAAGTAGAAGGAAAAGAAGAAGAATGGGGAAAAGAAAAAGAAAAAGAAGTCGAAGTAGAAGAAGATGAAGAAGGGGGAAAATAAGAAGAAGAAAAAGAAGAAGAAGAAGAATAATAATAATATTAATAATAACAATAATAACATTTATAATAATAAAAAGGAGTTGAAGGAGAAGAAGAAAAAGAAGAAGAAGGAGAAGAAGAAGAATAAGAGGATGAAAAAGAAGGAGGAGGAGGAGGAGAAAAAGAAGATGAAGCAGAAGTTTAATTAGAAGAAGAACATGACAAAGAAGAAGAAGAAGGAGAAAGAGAATAATAATAATAATAATAATAATAACAAAAATAATAAGAATAATAATAATAAGCAAGAGGGAGAAGAAGAATAAGAAAAAGACGAAGAAGAAAGAGAAGGAGTAGAATAAATAGAAGAAAAAGAAGAGGAAGAAGAAGAAGAAGAAAAAGAAGAAGGAGAATAAGAAGAAGAAAGAAGAAGAAGAAGAAGGAAAAGAAGAAGCAGAAGAAGATGATGGAGAAGAAAAAAGAAGTAAAGAAGAAGAAGAAGAAGTAAAAGAAGAAGACGAAGAAGAAGAAGGAGAAGAATAATAACAATAACAATAATTATAGTAATAAGAAGAAAAAGAAGAAGAAGAAGAAGAAGAAGGAGAGGAAGGAGAGAATGAGAAGAAGAAGAAGAAGAAGAAGGAGAAGAATAAGAAGACTATGTTGATGAAGAAGAAGAAGAAGAAGTACAAAAAGAAGTAGAAGAAGAAGAAGGAGAGGAAGATGATAAAGAAGAAGAAGAAGAAGTGGTAGAATACAATGAAAAGAAAGAAGAAAAAGAAGGCGAAGAAGGCGAAGCAAAAGAAGAAGAAGAAGAAGAAGAAGAAGATGATGACGATGATGATGACGATTAAGAAGAAGAGGAAGAAGGAGAAGAAGAAGAAGAAGAAGACGAAAAAGAAGAAGAAGAAGAACAAGAAGAAGAAGAATAAGAAGAAGAAGAAGTAGAAGAAGTAGAAGAAGTAGAAGAAGAACAAGAGGACGTTGGAGAAAAAGAAGATGTTGTAGAAGGAGTAGGAGAAGAAGAAGATGAAGAAGGTGAAGAGAAGAATTAGTAGAAGAAGAAGAAGAAGACGACGACGAGAAAGAAGAAGAAGAAGTAGAAGAAAAAGAAGAAGAAGAAGAAGATGATGATGATGAAGAACATTGGGAAGAAGAAGAAGAAGATACGGAAGAAGAAGAAGAAGAAAAAGAAGAAGAATAAGAAGAAGGAGAAGAAGAAGATGAAGAAGAAGAGGAAGAAGAAGAAGAAGAAGAAGAAGAAGAAGATGAAGGAGATGAAGAAGGATAACCAGGGGTAGAAGAAGAGGAAGAAGAAGAAGAAGAAGAAGAAGGGGAAGAAGAAGAAGGTGAAGAAGAAGACGAACAAGAAAAAGAACAAGAAGAAGACGAAAAAGTAGAAGAAGAAGGGAAGAAGAAGAAGACGAAGAGGAAGAAGAACAAGAAAAAGAAGAAGAAGACAAAAAAGAAGAAGAAAAAGAAGAAAGAGAATAATTAAAATCATAATAATAATAAAAATAATAATAATAATAATAATAATAATAATAATAATATTAATAATAATAATAATAATAATAATATTAATAATAATAATAATAATGAAAAGAAGAAGAAGAAGAAGTAGAAGAAGAAAAACGAAGAAGAGAAAGAAGAAGAAGAAGAGAAAGAAGAAGAAGAAGAAGAAAAGAAGAAGAGAAAAAGAAGA
>JAIUJO010002268.1:0-7500 GCA_023846275.1 Vanilla planifolia | reverse complement strand
AGAAGAAGGAGAAGTTGGAGAAAAATCAGAAGAAGAAAAAGCATAAGCAAAGAAGAAAAAAGTAGTAGAAGAAGAAGATAATGAAGACGAAGAAGAAGATGAAGGAGAAGAAGAAGAAGAAGATGGAGAAAAAGAAGGCAAAGTAGAAGTAGAAGATGAAGAAGAGGAGAAGAAGAAGAAGAAGAAGAAAAAGAAGTAGAATAATAATAATGATAATAGTAAGAAGAAGCAGATGAAGAAGAAAAAGAAGATGATGATGATGATGAAAAAGAAGGAGAAGAAAAAGTAGAAGAAGAAGAATCAAAAGAAAAAGAAGAAGAAAAGGAAGAAGAAGAAGAAGAAGAAGAAGAAAAAGAAGATTGGGAAAAAGAAGAAGAAGATGGGGAGGAACAAGAAAAATAAGAAGAAGAAGGAGAACAAGAAGAAAAAAACAAAGAAGAATAAGAAGGAGAATAAGATGAAGAAGAAGAGGAAGAAGAAGATGATGTTGAAGGAGAAGATTAAGTGGAAGAAGAAGAAGAAGAAGGAAGAGAAGAAGAAGAAGGAGAAGTTGAAGAAGAAGATGATGATGAAAAAGATGTAGACGAAGAAGAAGCTGAAGAAGAAGAAGAAGAAGAAGATGTAAAAGAAGCAGAAGATGGAGAAGAAGAAGATGAAGAGGAAGAAGGAGAATAATAAAAATAATAATAATAATAATAATAATAATAATAATAAGATGTGAAGAAATTAGAAGGAGAAAAAGAAAAAGAATAAGAATAAGAGGAAGACGATCAATAAAAAGAAGAAATAAAAGAAAAGATGAAGAAAGGGAATAATAATAATAATAATAATAATAACAATAATAATAATAATAGCAATAATAAGAAAATGAAGAAAAGGAAGAAGAAAAAGGAGGAGGAGAAGAAGAAGATGGAGAAGAAGGAGAAGAAGTAGAAGAAATAGAAGAAGATGAAAAAGAAAACGAAAAAGAACGAGAAGAAGAAGAAGAAGAAGAAGAAGAAGATTAAGAAGAAAAAAAGGAAGAAGAAGAAGAAGAAGAAGATGGAGAAAAAGAAGAAGAGGAATATTGACAATAATCATAATAATTGTAATAAGAAGAAGAAGAAGAAGAAGAAGAAGGGGAAGAAGAAAAATGAGAATAAGAAGTGGAAGTAGAAAAGGATGAATAACTAGAAGAGGGAGAAGAAGAAGAGAATGAAGAAGAAGAAGAAGAAGAAAGGAAGAAGAAGAAGAAGAAGAGGAAGAAGAAGAAGAAGAAGAAAAAGCAGAAGAAGAAGAAGAAGTATAAGAAGATGTTGATGAAATGAAGAAGAAGAAGAAGATGGACAAGGAAAAGAACAAGATTACAAAGTAGAAGAAGAAGAAGAAGAAGCAGAAGATGGAAAAGAAGAAGAAGAAGAAGACGATGAAGAAGAAGGAGATGAAGATGTGTAGGAAGAAGAAGGAGGCGGAGAAGAAGAAGAAGTCCAAAAAGATGAACAAAAAAAAGAAGAGGAAAAAGGATAATAATAATAATGATAATAATTATAATAATCATAATAAAAAGAATAAGAAAATGAAAAAGAAGAAGAAGAAGGAGAAGGAGAAGAAGAAGAAGAAGAAGGAGGAGGAGAAGGGGAAGAAGAAGTACAAAAAGAAGAAGAAGAAGAAGAAGTAGAAGAAGAAGAATAAGAAGAAGAAAAAGAAAAAAAAAGGAGCAGAAGAAGATGAAGAAGACGAAGAAGAAGAAATAGAAGAGGAAGAAGAAGAAGAAGAAGAAAAAGAGGAAGAAAAAGAAGAAGAAGAGGAGGAAGGAGAAGAAGGCAAAAAATTGGAAGAAGAAGAAGAAGAAGAAGAAAAAGAAGAAGAAAAGGAAGAAGAAGAAGATGAAGAAGAAGAAGAAGAAGAAGAAGAAGAAGAAGGAGAAGAAGAAGGAGAAGAAGAAGGAGAAGAAGAAGGAGAAGAAGAAGGAGAAGGAGAAGAAGAAGAAGAAGATGAAGAAGGAGAAGAGAAGAAGGAAGAAGAAGAAGAAGAAGAAGAAGAAGAAGAAGGAGAAGAAGAAGGAGAAGAAGAAGGAGAAGAAGAAGGAGAAGAAGAAGGAGAAGAAGGAGAGAAGGAGAAGAAGAAGGAGAAGAAGAAGGAAGAAGAAGAAGAAGAAGAAGAAGAAGAAGAGAGGAAGAAGAGAAGTAGATTAAGAAGAAGAAGAAGTAGAAGAAGAAGAAAAAGAAGAAGAAGAAGATGAAGATGAAGAATAACAAAAGTAGAAGAAGAAGAAGAAGAAGAAGAAGTAGAAGAAGAAAAACGAGAAGAAGAAGTGGAAGTGGAAGAGGACGAACTACAAGAAAAAGCCGAAGAAGAAGAAGAAGAAGAAGAAGAAGATGTTGATGAAATGAAGAAGTTGAAGAAGAAGATGGACAAGAAAAAGAACAAGATGACAAGGAAGAAGAAGAAGAAGAAGAAGCAGAAGATGGAGAAGAAGAAGAAGAAGAAGATGTTGAAGAAGATGAGAAGAAGAAGAAGAAGAAGCAGAGAAAAAAAGATAAAGAAAACCAAGAAGAAGAAGAAGAAGAAGGATAATAATAATAATGATAATATTTATATTGATAATAATTATAATAATCATAATAAGAAGAATAAGAAAATGAAGAAGAAGAAGAAGAAGGAGAAGGAGAAGAAGTAGTAGAAGAAGAAGAAGGAGGAGAAGGGGAAGAAGAAGTACAAAGAGAAGAAGAAGAGGAAGCAGAGCAAGAAGAATAACAAGAAGAAAAAGAATAAAAGGAGAAGAAGAAGAAGAAGAAGTAGAAGAAGAAGACGAAGAAGAAGAAATAGCAGAGGAAGAAGAAGAAGAAGAAAAAGAGGAGGAAGAAGAAGAAGAAGAGGAAGGAGAAGAAGGCAGAAAATTGGAGGAAGAAGAAGAAGAAGAAAAAGAAGAAGAAAAGGAAGAAGAAGAGGAAGAAGAAGAAGAAGTAGAAGAAGATGAAGAAGAAGAAGCAGAAGGAGCAGTAGGAGGAGGAGAAGTAGAAGAAGAAGACAAAGAAGAAGATGAAGGAGAAGAAGAAAAAGAAGAAGAAGAAATGAAGAATATAAAGAAGAAGAAGAAGAAGTAGAAGAAGAAGATTTGCAAGAAGAAGAAGAAGAAGAAAAAGAAGAAGAGAAGAACAGAGAAGAAGATCAAAGAGAAGAAGAAGGAGAAGAAGAAGAAGAAGAAGAAGAAGAAGAAGAAGAAGATGTTGATAAACAAGAAGAAGAAGTAAGAGAAGAAGAAGATGATGGTGATGTTGAAGATGAAGAACAAGAAGAGGAAGATGATGATGATGATGATGAAGAAGAAGAAGAAAAAGATGAGGAAGAAGAGGAAGAGGAAGAAGAAGAAGAAGAAGAAGAAGAGATAGAAAAAGAGGTGGATGTTGGAGTAGAAGAAGAAGATGAAGAGGAAGAAGAAGAAGAAATACAACAAGAGGAAGAAGTAATAGAAGAAGAAGGAGAAGAAAAAGAAGAAGAAGTAGATGATGATGATGAATAAAAAGAAGTAAAAGAAGAAGAGGAGGAAGAAGAAGAAACAGAAGGAGTAGAAGATGGGGAAGAAGAAGAAGATGATGAAGAAAAAGAAGAAGAGGAATCAGGATAAGGAATCAGAATAAGAATAATAATAATAAGAAGAAGAAGAAGAAGATGAAGAAGGCTAAAAGAAGATGATGGAGAAGCAGAAGGAGAAGAAGAAGAAGAAGAAGAAGTTGTAGTAGTAGTAAAAAAAGAAGAAGATGATGATAAAGAAGAAGAAGAACAAGAAGAAGAAGAAAAAGTTGAAGAAGAAAATGAAGAAGAAGAAATAGAAGAAGAAGAAGAAGACAAAGAACAACACAAGAACAAGAAAATGTAGAAGTAAAAGAAGAAGAAGGAGAAGAAGAAGAAGCAGAAGAAGAAGAAGAAGAAGAAGAAGAAGAAGAAGAAGAAAAAGAAGAAGAAAAAGAAGAAGAAGAAGCAGAACAAGAAGAATAAGAAGATGAAGAAGAAGAAGAAGAAGAAGAAGAGGTTGAAGAAGAAGAAAAAGAAGACAAATAGAAAAAGAAGAAGAAGAAGGAAATGGAGAAGAAGAAGATGAAGAAGATATAGAAGAAGAAGAAGAAGAATAAGAAGAAGAAATAATGGAAGATGATGGTCAAGGGGAAGAAGCTGAAGTAGAAGAAGAAGTAGAAGATGGAGAAAAAGAGGAAGAACAAGACGACGAAGAAGAAGAGGAAGAAGAAGAAGAAGAACACAAAGAAGAAGAACAAGAAGTAGAGAAAAACGAGGAAGAAGAATAAAGAGAAGAACAAGAAGAAGATGTGGAGGAGGGAGTAGAAGAAAAAGAACAAGGAGAAGAAGAAGAGGAAGAAGAAGAAGAAGAAGAGAAATAGAAGAACAAGAAAGAAGAAAAAAATCGAAGAAAAAGATGAAGAAGAAGAATGAAAAAAAAGAAGAAGAAAAAGAAGAGGAAGAAGAAGAAGAAGTTAAAGGAGAAGGAGGAGGAGGAGGAGGAGGAGAAGAAGAAGAAGAAGAAGAAGAAGAAGACGAAGAAGAAGATGAAGTAGAAGAAGCAGGAGAGGAAGTAGTAGATGAAAAAGATGAACAAGAACAAGAAGAAGAAGGAGAAGAAGAAACATAAGAAGTAGAAGTAAAACGAGAAGCAGAAGAAGAAGGAGAAGAGAAGAAGTAGAAGAAGAAGAGGAAGTAGAAGAAGAAAAAGATGAAGAGCAAAAAGAAGAAGGAGAAGAAGAAAAAGAAGTAGAAGTAAAAGTTAAGAGGAAAAAGAAGGAGGAGAAAAGAAGTGGAAGAAGAAGAAGAAGATTATGATGTTGAAAAAAAAGTAGCAAAGAGGAAGAGGAAGAGGAGGAAGAAGAAGAAGAAGAAGGGGAAGAAAAAGACGAAAAAAAGGAAGAAGAAGAAGAAGAAGAAGAAGAAGAAGAAGATGAACAAGAAGAGGAGGAAGAAGAAGAGAAGAAGAAGAGGAAGAAGAAGAAGAAGAAGAAGAATAAGAAGAAGAAGAAGAAGTAGTAGTAGTATTAGTAGAAGAAGAAGAAGAAGAAGAAGAAGAAGAAAAAGAAGAAGATGAAGTAGAAGTAGAAGAAGATGGGGAATAAGAAGAAGAAGAAGATGAAGAAGAAGAATAAGAAGAGGAAGAAGTTGAAGAAGAAGAAAAGAATAAGAATAAGAAGTTGAAGATGAAGAAGAAGAAGAAGAAGAAGGAGAAGAAGAAGATGAAGAGAAGAAGAAGAAGAAGAAGAAGAAGAAGATGAAGGAGAAGAAGAAAAAGAAGAAGAAGAATAAGAGGAGGAAGAAGAAGTAGAAGAAGAGGCAGTAGAAGAAGAACAACAACAAGAAGAAGATGGAGAAGAAGAAAAAGAAGAAGAAGAAGAATTAAAAGAGGAAGAAGAGAAGAAGAAGAAGGAGACAGATAATAAGGAGAAGAATAAGAATAACCACAATGATAATAATAATAGGAATAAGTAAAGGAAGAGGAAGAACAAGAACCAGAAGAAGGAGAAGAAGAAGAACACGAAGAAGAAGAAGAGAAAGAACAAGAAAAATGAAGAAGAAGAAGAAGATGACAAAAAAGAATAAGAAAAAGAAGAAGAACAGGAAAAAGAAGAAGTAGAAGAAGAAAAAGAAGAAGATGATGATGATGATGGCGAGGATGATGATGGTGATGATGATGATGATAACGAAGAAGAGAAAGAAGAAGAAGTAGAAGAAGAAGAAGAAGAAGAAGAAGTAGAAAAAGAAGAAGAAGAAGAAGAGGAAGAAGAAGAAGAAGAAGAAGGAGAAGCAGAAGTGGAAGAGGAAGAAGAAGAAGAAGAACAAAAAGAAGTAGAAGAAGAAGAAGAAGAGAAGACGTAGAAAAAGAAGAAGTGTAAGAAGAGGAAGATTTTGGAGAAGAAAAAGAATAAGAAGAAGAAGATGATGAAGAAGAAGAAGAATGAGAAGATGAAGTAGAAGAGGAAGAAAAGAAGAAGAAGAAGAAGAAGATGAAGGAGAAGAAGAAAAAGAAGAAAAACAATAAGAGGAAGAAGAAGAAGTAAAAGAAGACGAAGCAGTAGAAGAAGAAGAACAACAAGAAGAAGAAGGAGAAGAAGAAAAAAAGTAGAAGAAGAAGAAGAATTAGAAGAGGAAGAAGAAGAAGAAGAAGAAGATGAAGAAGAAGAAGATGAAGAAGAAGAAGAACTAAAAGGAGGAGAAGAAGAAGAATAAGAAGAAGAAGAGGAAGAAGATGAAGAAACAGAAGAAGAAAATGAAGAAGAAGAAGAAGATGACAAAGAAGAACAAGAAAAAGAAGAAGAAGAAGAATAGGAAGAAGAAGAAGAAAAAGAAGAAGAAGATGATGAGGAGGAGGGAGTAGAAGAAAAAGAAGTCGGGGAAGAAGAAGAGAAAGAAGAAGAAGTAGAAGAGAAGAAGAAGAAGATGATGAAGAAGAAGAAGAAAAGAGAAGAAAAAGAAGAAGAAGAAGAAGAAGAAGAAGAATGAAAAGAAGTAGAATAAGAAGAAAAGAAGAAGAAGTTAAAGGAGAAGAAGAAGGAGAAGGAGAAGAAGAAGAAGAAGAAGAGAAGGAGAAGAAGAAGAAGAGAAGAAGAAGAAGAGGAAGTAGAAGAAGAAAAAGATGAAGAAGAACAAGAAGAAGAACAAGAAGAAGGTTAAGAAGAAGTAGTAGAAGTAAAAGTGGATGAAGAAGAAGAAGGAGAAGAGAAGAAATGGAAGAAGTAGAAGAAGACCATGATGTTGAAAAGCAAGAAGCAAAAGAAGAATAGGTAGAGGAAAAAGAAGAAAAGAAGAAGAAGAAGAAGACGACGAAGAAAAAGATGAAGAAGAAGTGTAGGAAGAAGGAGAAGAAGAAGATGATCATGAAGCAGCAGAACAAGTAAAGAAGTAGCAGAAGAAGACGAAGAAGAAGTAGAAGAAGAAAAAGAAGAAGAAAAAAAAGAAGAAGAATAAGAAGAAGAAAAGAAGTAGAAGAAAAAGAAGGAGAAGAAGCAAAAGTAGGATAAGACGGGGAATAAGAAGAAAAAGAATAAGAATAAGAATAAGTGGAAAATGATGATGAAGAAGAAGAAGAAGAAGAGGATGAAAATGTAGAAGATGATGATGAAGGAGAAGAAGAAAAAGAAGAAGAAGAATAGGAGGAAGTAGAAGAAGAAGAACAAGTAGAAGAAGAAGCAGCAGCAGAAGAAGAAGAACAAGAAGAAGAAGTAGAAGAAGAAAAAGAAGTAAAATTGGAAGTGGAAGAAGAAGAATAAGAAGAAGAAGAAGACAAGAAAAAGGAGAAGAATAAGAATAATAAGAATGCTAATAATAATACGAATAAGAAGAAGAGGAAGAACAATAACCAGAAGGAGGAGAAGAAGAAGAATGAGAAGATGAAGTTGAAGAAGACGAAAAAGAAGAATAAAAAGAAGAAGAAAATGAAGAAGAGAAGAAGATGACAAAGAAGAAGAAGAAAAGGAAGCAGAAGAATAAGAAAAGTAGATGATGATGATGATGATGGTGATG